>JAUELC010053749.1:0-12517 GCA_031471745.1 Cryptochiton stelleri
CATCATGAATTGTCAGCTCTCGACCATTGATGTTCAATGTCTCGAGCTGACAAATCATGATGTTCCATTCTCAAACATGCAATATTTGTATCATGTTCAACCCAGAGGTAAGAATTAAAAAGGTAGATTGTCTTTCTGACTAATTGATCAACACCATCGGGTAAGATGAACGAGTGGTTGGACAAGTCTCTTTATAATTTGATTGGTTGGGATATTGTCGGAGAGTTAGATATCATTCCAGTAATTATAGGACTGTTGGTGGTCTTGTTCGGGGAAAAACACCGCCTAAGTATGAATGAAATAACCCCAGTGCAATGAAGAAGTGGGCAGAGACGTGATTTATATTGAACTGTTGTCTACCATGTAGATGGTGAATTACTCTGGACTGATTTTCGTTTAGATTCGCGAACAGGTGCTCTATTCGAAAGTGTGTGTAACATATCATCAACAGAATAACAAAACTCGTCTCTTTTTGCATAATTTTAAGCCGTTTTGTCTGTAGTTTTTGTCTAGTGTGTTTTAAATTGGCAACTGAAAGAATAGTTATGCCTCACTTGACTTGAACAAAATCAACATTACATACCTGACGCTCCTACACGGAGGACGAATAAAAACACTATGCCTAAAGGAAGCGCTATCAATATATAACCAAGAAAGTTAATAGCAGCTCCAAGCCATTGTTTGCCACATCCCCTCAATGTACACATGGAGGTCGCCTGCAAAAAAAAAATATATTTTTTTTTTCCTGAAACACAGGTTTTGTAACAGTGATAATAAACGGCCTTAGATCCAAACGGAAAATTCCCCAAATTGATGCAAACGTATTTTTGTTATAAACAAAGACAAAATTATAAACCCAAAATGTAAAAACCAACCCTATTCGTTAAAAATAATTAATCCTAATGTAAAAACCAACACTTTTGGTAATAATCAATAACCCTAAATGTAAAACCTAACCATAAGTGGTACACTCTAAGAAAAAAAAGGTTCTGAATAGAACCATTTACGGTTCTTCGGAGTGGATCATATAGCGAACCTTTAAAGGAACCCTCTCAAAAAAGTTATTCGAAGAACATTAAAAATATGGTTCTTTGAAGAACTTTTAAGGTTACTTTTTAATGCCACAAAGAACCTTCCTCCACTGGTTGAAACCCATTGATAAAATTATGTCTGCTTTATATATTGCAATTCATGTCACTGAGGGTGTAATGCTAAACTGATAAAAAAAATCGGTGAACTTCGGTAACAAATTTTGCATTGTATTTAAAGCGCAAACCGGTTCAACGATCAAGTCCTATCGTCACCGATTCAGCTATCAATCCATCATAAATCCACTTATCATATAACCACCAATCAGTTAATGATACGTTTCTTTGAGTGTACTACACTTAGACAAACACATTTGCTCGTCTGGATGGTTGAATAAATTAAAACTTGGTCGATAAAAATAAAGTACAAAATTGAAGACGGGGGCGCGGGACTGCAAATCACCACGTGACTTAAGCAGACTCAAGCAGACTCGTTTTAGATTCATACTAAGAACCCTTTCTCCAATAAATAACTTTCGGGTTGGGGATTGTGGCGGAAGAACCTTGTACAATCAAAGAACCTTCTCGATATACGCAGAACTATTTCAGAACCATATTTTCTTAGAGTGTAATATAGACGTAATCGTAAGGTGAAATTTGGACGTTTCGAGCAATTGTTCCAAATTTGTCGCTATATGCTGGCGCTGTTGTCTCTTTAAGAACACCGATAACTGATCTTAAAAAAAGCATCTACACGAAAAAAAAAAAATTATAATAATTTTTGGGGAGGTGCTAATGTTAATATCGGAAGGTTGTTTGACTTATATGACTCAGGTGACAATGTTAATAGAGGAAGGTTGTTTCACTCATATGACTAAGGTGCCAATGTTAATAGAGGAAGGTTGTTTCACTTATATGACTCAGGTGCCAATGTTAATAGAGGAAGGTTGTTTCATTTAAATGACTCAGGGGCCAATGTTAATAGAGGAAGGTTGATTCATTGATATGTCGGAGGTCCCAATGTTAATAGTGGAATGAACCGGGCATGGACCGAAGAAACCACCATGAATCCCGCAGTCACCGGTAACTTTCCCACATTCGGAGGACTTCGAGGGTAAACGCGAACTCCTGAACCTCCTTGGTAATTAAAACATCGGTAATAGAGCAAACTTGTGAGGTGATGGAGACAGGGGGCGGCATTTCGGCAATATGCTGATATCATCAAACAACGCACATAGTATATACGAGTTTATCAAAATATAAAATACAGTTGTGTCCCATCACCCTCGATGCATCTCTCGAATTTTAAACTTATTATTTTAAATTAATTTATAGAAGTAAAAACAATTGCATGCAACGGGTGGTAAATGTTCCTGCCAGTGCCAACACTCTATTGACTGGGCTACATAAGGCCCACGGTATTTGCTAATGAACTTGCTTTGATTTGCACGGGATCGCACACAATGCCCAGGCATGTTGCGCCCTTTTCCTTAACTTAATACTATAAACTCGCATGCGAAGGCAGGCATCGCTATTTAAAAGTGGGCAGTGTGCATGCACCGGCGCCAATCAAGCTTATCGTCATAGCTCCAATACTTACAACAAAACAGTCAAGAAAGGCCACCCACACAATTATTGGTAATAAGCACTGTACAAGCTCGATGACTTTCCTGCAAATTAGAAACAGTTTAGCCAGGCAAAATTAGTATACAAAATAAAGAGCTTAGGAAATTTAAATATTTCGAGAATTTAGGACGAAATATTGTTCACGGCGACTAAACAAGACTATGGTATGATTTTTTAAGTCATATTATATATATCATATAATACCAACTTGTTAATCTGCGTATCAGACATTCTTAAAGTCGTTTGCCATCAGCGTAGATTTATTACAGAATGAACTGAAAGAAGAACCACATGAATTTGATATTCACCCTTATGGACAAAATATAAGAATCAAATCATGACACAAGAAATTGAGTACTCACTTGTCACTGGTGAAAAGAAGCGGCAAAACGGACCGCAGAGACAACAGTAGAGTGGCAACAACCAAAAATCCCATGACTGAAACGATCAACAACGAAATACAATTAATTCATGTGTATTTGATTTGATCTGATTTGATTTGCACGACATCTTTTAATGGCATTTATAAGTTGAATAACTAAAAAACACAAACGATATATATATGGATTCCAATTTCTAGTTCAGTGTTGATCCAGACATCGTTTTCAAGCATGCTTGAACAGTAATTTACTAGAAATGATTGTGATTGAGCAGTATTTCATATGCTTGAAAACGATGTCTGGATAGACAATAAAACGTTCCGTTGAAAATAAACTAGAATGTGAAATACATATATCCTGCGTCTTATTAAGTCTTAAAGACTTCAATCTCATACAATGGAAGCCGTTTAAGGACTATTGCGTTGAACAGGATGTGCATTTTTCTCACCTATACGGTTGATATGAGACAGAAGAGGCCAAGAAGTCCAAGCAAAGACATGTATCTTGTAAATATTCCAGTTACGTTTAATTGTGTTCATCGGGATTCTGACTATCGTCGGAATAATATTGTCCCCGTTCTGTTTATTGTTATAATTATTCCACGATTTTTTGTAGCGGGTTTTCCCAATTTGGATCTTTGGAATATATGTTCTGTGGAATTTACTTCATGTCTTAACGAGTCATTTTTGGGAAAATTGACTTAGTTATGCCATGACGTCACATAGAGCAGGATTTCTTTGATAATCTTCTTCTACAGAACCACTGATCAGATCGGGCTCTACTTTTCACAACATGTGTAGAAGTCTCGTGGCTATAACGTTCGCGACGGACGTTAATGTCCCTTGACGATTAAGACGTTTTCTATGACGTAATAAAGAGCCCAATGTGTTCAAATATTTTTTTCGCAATTGAATCAAATGTAGAACGGTTCGTAGAGAACCACTTCTTTTTGGGTAATTTTTTTTGCCAATTTTTGTCAGTAATAGTTTATTGTCAATAACTTAAGTTATCTTGTTGAAAGTCTATATTTCGGCCATTCTATGTTGCCATCTTCAGATCATTGATAAAATATCGCAAAACAGGTTTATATATACAATACTACACAATGAAGATGAAGCTAGCATAGACTGACCGAGATATAAACTTCCCACATGAGAACTTCAGTATTCGGTCTTATTTATTATCCCTTTGCACAAGGTAGTTGAAGAAGGGATATTGTGTTACGTTTGTACGTGTCCTTGTCATCACTCTAGCTGCTTAACCAATGGGCCGATTTCTTTCATAAAACATCACACACATGTCTTTTATGAAAATGTCTTGAACAAGCGCGAATTTCAGGGTCGTTGGATCTGTCACATCTAAGAGAAGGCTAGTAGTCGTATGACTTGTGATGCCTTGTTCTATATTATACTAAGTTGATATATGGTTGTAGTTCATTTCTAATTCTTGAATTATCAGTTGTAAATTCCCTTATAAATATGTTGTCCTTTTTACCATGGTGTACCATACCAGTATTTTCGTGTTTTTTATTATTTTATTTTATAACGCTTAGATTAAGAGTAAGTAAGAACAGATTCTAGTTCATAAACTATTAATCTAAATAACTAGGGCCGTTGAGAAAGGGTTACAGCACGCCAGCCAGGACACTGACGCACACTATCGTAGATGGATATATGTCAGCATATATTATTGAGCCAGAATACACGCATAATGGCCTTCTGTGGCCTCTAATCGGCTGATCTATTAAAAACCAACATGCTGCGTTAAAAAGCAATTCATATTCGATTAAAATGTTGCCAATATCTATAGCAATGTAAAGTTGGACGACCCAAGGGTTAGGGCTATTGAACAAGACGATATTTGTAAGGTGTGTAGAAAACAAGGTAAATCTAAAAAAAAAACCAATATCAAAAACAAATACTGAGGAGTATAATGATAATGTTAACCGATTAATCAATGATCATTACAAGAGCTTTAATGAGTGAGTTGCTAAGCCGTGTTGTGTTAGTTTCTGTTACAATTTTGCCTTTCTGTGCAAACCCCTGACAGGATAAGAAATGATAGGATAAAAAATATCATTTTTACTCACAATTTGCTTTTTTTCTCAAAACAATTAGTCTGGTTTGAAACTAAATATGGTGCCAAAAGAAAAACTGAATAATTGTTATTATTTGTAACAAAATTTAGGTCTATATGGGTCATTGTCTTATTGGCATTGTATATTGGTGTTTTCTTGTTACTAGTTATAAAACCGACTACTAAAATAATAACTACAAGAGGTGTACATTCATTTATAGAAAGGAGAAGTCTCCAGAATTTTTAATGGTTCTATTTTTTATCACAAAAAAAGCAAATAGAGAGCCGTTTGAGCTATTTTTACATGAATAATCTAGAAAGTTGAATATCAGACCTAATGTTCTTCGCAGGTCACAGATTAGGTCATGTAAATTAATTTTCGTAGAATTAGGCAAAAAAGTAGGACAGCCCGATTTTCTTCACAAGATGTCGTGTAGGCCATTAACGTTCAACAGAATCCACAATTTGGATGAAAAAAAACCCCGTGGCTCCCGTAAAATGTAACAACATCGTAGATTTTCTTACAGAGGCCAAATTAAAAATCAGCTTTTTGTATGGGTCCAAAGATCATATGTGCACAGTTCCATGAAGTTCCTATTATTATTGAGAGCGTAACAGTACGTTTAGTTTTTAAGTAAGTGGTAACAAAAATAATAAACTGGACAAGGTTTACCTCGCGTCAGTCACGAAGTAAACAATAAACTCTACTTACAAGCAAAGGCTGGAGCAGCCCTCGCTGTTGTCATGGCAGCTTTGGCATTACTGGCCCCAAGACTCTGTCCAACACGTATACTACTTGCAACTCCAATACCATACGGCACCTGATGGGTACAATTAAAATGCATTCACTGAAACTTATTACTGTTCAAATTGGACGAACTGGGCTACTTTAAATGACCGAAATACATGATTTCCACTATCCTCCGTAACTGCGTTTGGACCCTGGCAAAGTATTTTTTTTAGTTAAGGATTGACTGCAGTTTCTTTTCCGTTCATCGGAGTATGAACGTAAAAACCGAGATGCACACTGTATGAATCCGCCTTATTGCTCTACGAAGTTCAAGTGAATCAATTTAAAATTATATTTATCGCCCATACAATTCTAATTAAAGGCTCCTTATATTACTACAAAATGGTGAAATACCCGAGGTAATATTGCATAGAAATTTGGATAACGATGAAAGCAAAGATGCACCTCGTCTATCAAATTTACGAACATCGGTGTACAGGGAATTCAGATTGAGTTTTCTTGATCCTAGTCAAGGACAGGTTGATTATAAAACAAATAACATTTTCCTGGTGTATTGTCAATTATAACCAACACTGACTCAGGTAAAGTATGTAGTAGAGCAATAAATATACCCCATTTTTAGACGTTTATATAATATAAATATCAATAATAATAATATACTTTATTTCTACTCGATATAGTTTTAGGCGAAACGCTTTCTATCAGAGGGTCAATATTTAGAATATACAGTAAAAACATATGTACAGAACAAGGATATGAGTTACCATTTACAATGCTTGTTACAAATAAGTGACATGTTATGAATAAAGAGCTTCACGATTTACATATTCAGAATTAAGAATATCCTTGCGGATAGATGATTTTAAAATATTTGGTACATTTTGGCCGATTTTCAGATTCACGTACATTGTTCCAAACATTTGGACCACTAAACACAATGCTATTTCTTATTTTTTTAAATCTGTTCTGTGATTTGGCATATAAAATAAACTTCTGTCAGAGGGTCTTGTGTGTTTTATGTTCAGAAAACTGACATACTTTACTGAGAGACAGAAGCTGAGAGATTTTTAGTGTAATCCTCACCAGTCGCTTATCGTCATATACATTGTACGAACTCTGACGATTATCTTTGAATGCAGTACTTTCCAGGGGCCGATAGATACAATGACATCTTGCCATTGTGAAGAGCTATCACTAATCAGCTAATACTGATTAAAAAGGATATTAGCAATTAATCGTCTTGCATCACTTACCGTGTAAATGAGCATTTCAGTCTGAAACAGGACGGTCGTAGCGCCCAGCTCTGTTTCACCAATTAAACCTATTGAACAAAAAGCAGTGCATTCAGTCTCCTAAACAAACACTTTCGTTTTTTTTCATATTACAATTTGCTTTTTCGCTAGACACAATATAAATATGTTGTATTGCTTACTTGGTCTAACTAATTAAAGACGCTTAGCTTGAGCTTTGTCTCGAAACTTTTCTAGAACTAAGTCAGTGGTCCAGAATAAACACGTAGAACATTTAGATTTGTTTGATTGGGGTTTTATGCCGTACTTAAGGTAATTTCACTCTTAAGACGGCACGCCGGCCCAATTGATGAAGGAAACTACCCCCGAAATCTCTGGCAACAAGACGATTTGCTGTGATGTCTCGCGCTGTAATTCTGCATACGTTGTCTTATTGCATCATACTTTATGTCGTTTGCTTGTCTGAGATCTTGTCCTTGTTTGCTGTCAGTGACGTCGAGTGTGGTTTCCTTCACAATTGGTCTGACTCGCCGACTTAAGACTGAAATAACCTTAAGTTCCTCGTAAAACCCTACTTCCATACAGAGTTGTGGCACGCGTTTAAATTATATTTAAATATTCCAATGTTCTACAATTTAGTAAACTAAGACAAAATATGACTTTTCCAAACGTTTTGTTGTAATAATCAGTTAAGGGTGTGTTGACAGGTTGATAAAAACTATCAAGTTCATGATATTTCCATAGGATGGACATTTGTTTTGCGTCTGATAGAGTCTCTTGAAACAAAATTTAATATCGGATGACAATTACAATTTTTTATGCGCTCAATTTTTCTGCTTTAATATGTTTCGCTTTACACTCTTACCGTTCAGAAACAACCCAATTTCGAAACACCACCATTCTATCACTGTCATAATTAGTCCGGCCACCGCTAACTTCGTAAATTCACCCCATCGTTCAAGAGCTTCAATCGACCAACCTATAATTTATTACAGAAACATGTATAACGATAAAGAGAAGTTCAGAATATTTAAGTCACATTTGAAAGTATCAATGTCCAGTACACTATATCAAGAAATGTAGGTATTAGCCATAATGACGTGCTAACGTGAGCGTTCAGTCAGTCCGTCTTTGTTCTATCCTTTGTGTTTGTTAGTTTACATTTTTCGGTAAGTAGGCCAACATATTTATAATAATGATGTTCTACACTGCTTAAACTGTTTATCAGGCACCTTACCGATATTTATTTTCTCTGTATAGGATAAGTTAAATCGTTTTCCTTAATATTAATCAACAGAAAATATCTTATAGGTAACAAGTTGCTAAACCAGATAGAACGGATTAACGGATGACAAAAATTAATATATTTACTTATTACCTCCCCAACAATCTTTATAAAAACCAGTTAGTAAGATGTAACCAATAGCTGTCAGTGCCATAACAAATAAAGACACGACCTGAGCAACTGAGGAACCTCTGAAATATTAAACAAAACAAAATTATCTACTAAACATTAGATTATATGGATTTTTTGGTTTAAATACTACCAGAACAAAGTAAAGAAACAACTTTTAACTGAGTAAAAGGCATACATGTAGTAAATAGCTGTTGTTGTTGTTTTGTTTTTTTGTTTTTTGTTTATGCACGCACAAAGCAGGAAAAAGTGGTTTACATTACTAAGACAATTGATCGGTTTTTCATGAACGGCTAGATTGGTTAACCTTAGTGACAGGTGATAATTCTGCTACTGATATGTAATAATTAGAAATATTTCATGGAAAGAGAGTGACAGTGAGAAAGCTCGACAAAACGTTCGACCCCAACGAACGATATTTTGTTCGTAGTTTAAACGCTGAATAAAAACCATTGAGCTTGCAAATAAATAAAGACTAATGTCACTATGGATAGCCTCTTCGATTTGAGTTCATACTCGTTAATTAACACGCTATGTGGACTGATGAAGTGTTTTGGTCTGATTGTATGGTTAGAGTGTGTGTACAAAAGTTGTTTCCCCTACACCGTATTGTGACAGATGCTACGGCTGGCCGTCGGAGGGCGCTCGTCAATCTAAAATAGAATCTATCCTACTTCCTTAGTCGAGATATCGACTCTAAGATATACCCAGGCCATCTGGTTTAGCACTACTTTCAGATGATGATCACGTGAAACGATCATGTGACTTTTTTTATTGTAGTAGGTCGTACGAAATTTTGTGAAAGAGCATGGCCCAAGTACTGTCCTCCCTCCACCATTTGTATGTTAGTAGGCTTATATGCCTATCATTTTCAGTTTAAGCTACATGCAACTGGCACATAGAAGCTAACAAACCAACCACCCTCCAAAATAAATGATATTTATCGATTAGCTTAAAAATAGTGAGCACTACTCTACTAGTCTATAGACATACATGTAGTCTCATAATGTAAAATATAATTTGAAACAGGATTTCAGTAGTCTAGGCTCGCCAAGGAGTTAACGAAATAAGTAGACCTGCATAGACCTTCAGCAAACCGCCCTGTGGTGTGCCTATATCTGTCGTGTTGTGAGTGCCGCGCTGCCAGGCTGTGGTAAGATTTTCACCCTGTTGTAAACATCTGGATTAGACCTGATCCCTATATATAATCTACATCAATAGGTTAAACTTAAGTCACAATTATTATGATTTATAAAAACCAGAATGACAGTTAAGCACACAAGTTTACCACTTGGTTGTGCATGATTAAATTCAATGGAGTTATAACGAACTGTTTTGCGGAAATCACATGTTTTTTCTCGGTCATATTAACGTTATGAGATATGATAGGGGTGGTTTTAGATATGAATTGAAGTATGTATACCTAAAATTACGTTTTTTTCCGTACCAAAAGTCGCCCCAAATATTGGCGGAAATTCATACGCCGATGTCCTGGCACGGCCTGCGAGAGTTGTCTTAGCCTCGTCTATAGAAACTCTCGCGAGATTCAAATGGGCGCTCGTGTCGCACACACTCACTGACAACGTTGACTCTACGTAGCTGGAAGTTGTAAAGCACGCTAGTTCAACTGAGTTTTTCTAAGAACGTAATGATTTCTCGATAGTAACGAGAGGTGTGTATTTTAAATAAGTGTGTCGCCGATTGGAATTGTGACTTACCGTATCTGACATTTTTATGATTCTTTTTGCATTTTATCTGAAGTCGTGTGAACTTTTAAGTAACGGAAGCTAGGCACCAAGTAATAGCATAATGTTAACGGTAAACAAACTTACGTAATTATTCTAGTTTAAATAGAAAGTTCAGTTGCTCTGATAAGATAAGATTATTTATAACGGACAAGCCAGACGATAACTGTTTCTAGAATTGTTAATGCTTGTAGATAATACTAAACGATTTCAACTTGGATATCTCTAAGCAAGGATTCCAACTTAGTTTGGGACCCTTCAGTTATTTCACATAAGGATTCAGCTCGGCTGTTAGCCACATTAAATACTGGTTATATTGGAATCATTTTGGAGGGTAATTAAAACAAGTTCATCTATTATTTTAGATGGTGTTTAATTCAAACATTACTCATGAACCAGTAAAATGTATTTGGTGATATTTGTACCAAAATAATCATTGGGTTTTCAACATATGACATGATTGTGTAATTTCGAACTGTTTTGTTTATTGCTCATGGTATTTGTTTTCTGAATTGATAGGGCAACAGCAGTAACTGCCCCCTGTGTACATAAACGGTTTATACTAGGAGCCATCTGATGATTAATTATGTTATCCTTTGTTGACAAATTGACATTTGGTTGATAAACCGTTAATTTCAATTTAACCAAGAACCATTGACTGAGATATTCCTCGGGTCACACTTAATTTAAGACAATTTTCCAGGTTTGCTGACCTACGCTGGTTATCTGGCCAGTTGTCGTTTGAACTAGGCTAATGTAGGACAGAAGCGAAGCTTTCCTCAAGCTTTCTCACTGTCACTCTCCGTCCATCTAATAAAAATCACATGGACTCGTAAAATTGTTTTTTTCGCCAGTCCTTTTTTTTTCACATAGCTATTTTCTCAAGTTTCTGGTACCTGAGCATTACCCTATTCAGAGTTCTGAATCTGTATTGGTCTATTAAACATGTAGCCTTATATAGGCCCTTCAGACTGAAATTCCTGAAAGAAAAAAAATTACATTCTGTCAATAAATTATAATGTGGTGTGAAAAATCGCATTAATATAAATCATACATCATTTGATAAGACACTTTTAATCTCATCTTAATGTTTATTTGATATATTTTTGTTGTCTCTTCTTTTAAAAATAAACCATAACAGCTAATATCTTTCATAATTTTTTATGACACGCATTATGAATATGAATTACCTGCTGGACAACGCCATCCAGTAACAATAAGACCTGTACAGCCAACTGACGACAATCTTCATTTACATCTCTCTCTAAAACATCTAAAAAAGATAATATAAAATCTAAATCAACACGCTTCATACAGAATATAGGCCTTCTACCAGTCTGCCACTGAATACCACTGCAGGAAATAAAGAGGAAAAATTATATCAGAAAATTACTGTTGTTAGTTTTATCAGCATTTAAATGATAATGGCCAATTGAAATCATATTTCTTGAAAACGATCTCTGGGCTTGAGGATTTCGTTCCACAAAGATTGTGTGTTTGTTTGATTGGTGTTAAACGTAATACTAAAGGGTATTTCACTAATATGATGAAGCATTTTTATATCTAACTGTGCCTTATTTAAATACGACAGAAAACCAAGGGTAAAAAGCATTGTTCACATAGTTACCTTGTAGCCAAAGTTTAAGTTCTGTGATCTCTGACTGAAGGGTTGAGAGCAGAAAGTGGCCTGGCACAGATAGACACAACATGGCACAGCAGAATAACACAGCCACTCGCACAGACCTGTAATAAGAACCGATAAAACACAAATCAGACACAACATGGCACAGCAGAACAACACAGCCACTAACAGACCTGCAACAGTTTAACAACAATTGAGATACAACATGGCACAATAGAACAACACAGCCCCAGTACAGATCTGTAATATGAACAGTTCAACAACAAACCAGACACAACACAGCACAGCAGAACAACATAGCCACTCGCCAGACCTGTAATGTGAAAAGTTTAACAACAAATTAGACACAACATGGCACAGCAGAATAACACAGCCACTAACACGGACCTGTAAGGTGAACCAATAAACACAAAATCAGACACAACATGGCACAGCAGAACAACACAGCCACCCACACACACATGTTTGTTTGTTTGATTGATTGAGGTTTTACGCCGTACTTAAAGTTATTTCACTCATATGACGGCGTACCAGCCCAATGGTTGAAGGAAACCACCCTTGACGCCACTGGCAACAAACAATGACAAGGTACAAGACACAAGACA
>JAUELC010053859.1:0-12514 GCA_031471745.1 Cryptochiton stelleri
CAAAATTGACCATTTTTAGTTTTAATTTTTAGAATATTAATATATAGTCAAATTTTCAGAAAGTCTACACACTTGTAGCTCCTTATACTGTGTATCGATCCACTAAGATTCATTGAATAACCAGCTTCCGCTATGTGAACTTCCAAAACAGTGTGAGCCCAACTGTGTCATCGATAAGCACTAACACTGATCAGTGACCCTGTTATTTTTCTTTTGACAAATTAAACAAATATTAGATTGCCATCATCTGAATCTGCAAATGATACAAAATAAAATAATAATCTTATGATTCTATTTTGAATTAGATAGAGCCAACAACAATCCAAAGAATAACAACAACGGAAAATTAAGGTAGGTGGGATGATAGAAATAGTTTTGTTATCTTTTCACACACAACATTTTATTTTGTATAACAATTGATTTGTTCGTTTGATTTGGGTTTTACGTCATACTTAAGGTTATATCTCTCATACGACGTCCTGTCAGCCCATTGGGTAAAGGAAGCAACCCCAACGCCATTGGCAACAAGCAATGGCAAGATGCAAGACAACCACATGACATACTCAGACGCCACAACACTGTGGCAACAGAACGGCTCCGTGTTTACCCTTAGCTCTGAGATCACTAGGGCAACATGGAGCTCCTTCCAACCACCTGGTATCATAATGGAAACTACTATTTTTCTAAAAATTATACTTTACATGTATTTACAAATATCATATTTGTTATTTGCTGATGCCTTGTGTGCTATTCAATAAAAAGAACTAAACATCTGAATATGATACCTCTTCCAAAATTATGCTTTTAAAACATTCACAGAATATTGCAATCGCAACTCTTCCCAAAGATTAAATCGGATTTCAATGATATGTGTACATGGACATGATTTAAAGAAAAAGTTTCCTTAGTCGTGACTGTTTTGGTTACAGTGTTATGGGCTTTTACAATAATGCCATACACTTTACCTAGTCAGGTTATTTTTTAAAGTTTTACTTAGTTAGGTTTCACTACTATTTTGCAAATTTCATCAACATGATTTCAGGATGCACATGAAAAAAATCACAACTTTTATGTGACAGAGTTATTGCCCTTTACAATAATGGCATATATTGTACCTTGTCAACAAAGCTCCTTAAGTTGAAGTTGGATTTCATAAGTATTTTTCAGATCACATCACCATTTTTTTGCGTACATTACCAGCAGTCTTGATTGGTTTTAAAAGAGTTATTGTTCTTTGTGCATTTAATATGTAATTTACTTTGTTATATTTAGTTTAATATGAAATATTTAATCTCAACCGAATCTTTGGATGATTAAAAGTGTTACTTTCCAGGATATTGAGATAGGATGGGTGTTAGTGTTGGGAACTTGTTCAAAACATGTTATAATTTGCTTCAATGGCCTTAAAATCCGGTTCAGTAACTGTCGATGCAAACACATTTGTCTACCAATTACAGCCTATGTATCTATCTGCTGTAACCAATGTATCTTGATAACCTGCAATCTGAACATTTAAATATCGTTTTGAGTACTGCTTAGGGTATGGTTTGTACCCTGTCTCAAATTAAGTTTAAATTAAGACTTTGACGCCAATTTGTTGTATTTTTATCCAATGAGCTTGGTCATAACAAAAGTTTGACTAACGAAGTCTAGGAACGACGTTAAGTCTTGTAATAACGAAACCGGCAAACTTAAGTTCTTTCAAGGCAGATATGTCAGTGGCTCGTGATTTTGATAATGACTGTATTTCTACCAAAATAAAAGTGTGATTTGTACATATAATCACCTTGGTAAAAGAATGTTTGGTTGATTCCGGTTTTTTGATAATACCTTTTTTGTTTTAGCCTAGTTTGATGATCCAATGTCTACTTAATATGCTTACCAGGGTAAAAAAAAAGCTGAATTTGAGCCATTGGATAACTAGTCTGAGATTTTACATAGAACATGTGAGTATTCATCGGTTTTGAATGAACGAAAATCCCTGTGCTCGTGAGATTATTTATGCAAAGCCACTGGTTTGTTCAGAGACGAGCTATGTTTGCGGAAATAAACAAAACAAGAAATTCCAAGTTTGACGTTTAAGGTCATTATAAAAAATGACAGATTTAAGGAAGACAAATAAAGGTGTTACTTGCATGCCTTGACGTATTAACCAGACAATTACAATTGAAGTTAAGAGTAATTTTGAATTCCGCAAAAACGGGGAGCAAGAAAAGGCCGACCTAAATAAAAATGGAAACCCTTTGTAAATACGGGTGTGGTGGGTGCGATTTCCAATAGAAGAACTTGAGCCCCACGTCTTCCCAGTGATGAGATTATTGTAGACTTCGAATCAGTTGAGTGACCAGGCGTGGTTGTCGCCTCGAAGTTACTATTTTAGCCCACGCGCCAGCATCTCCTGGTCTTGCTGACATCAGCAGCTTGGTCAAAGAGGTCACCAGAGGTCCTGAGAGGGTGTTACCAATGAGAGACAACTAATATAGTAGCTACTTGACATAAAATCAATTACAGCTGTGCTATAGTTCTTATTTATAGTTCATTGAGTTTTTGTTTTCAGATAAATCATGCCTGGACAACAATATCAGAAAAGTGCACGAGTAACTAAGGTAGGACAAGTTTCAAAATCAAAGAGGGTATTTAGGCCACTATAAGTATACATCTAATTGCTAGTCACTGACAAACAATTTAAAAATAAATATACTATTAATAATGTTTTAATTTAATTTGAAGGTTTTACTTAAGCTGAAAAGACTTAATTTGCAGTTTCGTAACTAGAGACTATGTATGCACTTCAAAATTAAGCACATCATTTAATGTGAAGGAGATCTTCAGTTATTGTCATCATTTCAAGGCTTTTACTGAACATATGTTTGTTGGTGATACAGTAAAGCTTTTTTGCTAACGATTTCAGGGTTCTCATTAGAAGCCGGTCGCCGGCTAAAAAACCCGCCTACTCACGATCTTGAACCGTCTACTCTAGTCTTAGAGTGAAAAAATAAAAGGATAATTTTAATTTGTTTAAGTAATTACGCTTTCATTTTATTTGTATTTCTAGTTTAGATGACATTAAACGTCCATATCCGCTCCAAAAAATATAATTTAGACGTCTTTTGCGAGAGCTGGTGACAAATTGTACTCAGTTGTAAAGCCTAATTTACCACCAGGTGAAGTGTATGTTCTGCTCAATGAATTACCAGAGGTTATACAGTTGTTTAACAAGTCATTCTCTCTGGGTTTAGGTACAACAATATCTGGGTTAGTTATTGGTAACATGGATTCGGCTATGAATTGTGAAGTAATTATGTCCTTAAATATGGCTGTCTTAAAAACTTTATCTAACTTTAACTCCTGTTTTGTTACTTTTAAGAATTCTACCTTTGCAGTGATTCATAGAAGTGAAAACTTCTATGTATTTGATTCTCATTCCAGGAATTCATCTGGAATACAGGCATTTGACGGGACATCTGTCTTGGTAAAGTATGTGCAGGCGACAGAAGTTTATGACCACTGCCTACGTTTGGCTATGTCTTTGGGTGTTAGTGAGTATGATGATTTTGAAGTTACAGGTGTAAGTGTTAATGATAATATTCATACAGATGTTGTATTTCAGGAACATGTAGAGGATGATAATGTTGATATTATTGCCACAAGTCAGGTAGATTACAGTTTTACTCCAGTCATTGTGGAAGATACAATGAGTACAGATGTTTTACAGAAACATGCAACATCAGTAGAAGATGATATTATTATTCTTGGCACAAGACAGGTAGATACAAATGTTGTATTTCAGGAATATGCAGAGGATGATAATGTTGATATTATAGCCCCAAGTCAGGTAGATTACAGTTTTACTCCAGTCATTGTGGAAGATACAATGCTTTACAGAAACATGCAACATCAGAGGAAGATGATATTATTATTATGGGCACAAGTCAGGTAGATACAGATGTTGTATTTCAGGAACATGTAGAGGATGATAATGTTGATATTATAGCCATAAATCAGGTAGATTACAGCTTTACTCCAGTCATTGTGGAAGATACAATGCGTACAGATGTTTTACAGAAACATGCAACATCAGGGAAAGATGATATTATTATTATTGACACAATTCAGGTAGATACAGATGTTGTATTTCTGGAACATGTAGAGGATGATAATGTTGATATTATTGCCACACGTCAGGTAGATTACAATTTTACCCCAGTCACCGTGGAAGAGACAATGGATACAGATGTTTTACAGGAAAATGCAACAGCAGAGGAGGATGATATTAATCTAATTGGCACAAGTCAGGTAGATTTCACTTATACTCCAGTCACCGCGAAGGAGACAAGGAACATGTGCAACTTGCTTGGAATTGAACAAGAAGAAAGTGTATATTATGTTGATCAACAGAGCACCATGCCACTAGGAAGACCATGTAAGATGAGGGCCATTGTTGCTGATGGGAACTGTTTTTTCCGAGCTTTGTCATCTGCTTTATCAGGAACAGAGACACATCACAGGAAAATTAGACTAGCCATTGTGAAACATCTACTGGAGAAAGCACCTGGATTTGTTTCTTTCTTAAGAACACCATATAGGTCAGTGGAAGAATACATACAAAAGACAAGGATGAAGTATGTTGGCACATGGGCTACAGAGATAGAAATACTTTCAGCTGCTGATCTTTTTAAAATTGATATTATTATTTACAATGGAAGATGGCTGCAATACTCAAATGCAGATCTACGATCAAGAAAACAAGCCTTTAACAATGCCATTTACCTCTATCATGCGAATGAATGCCACTATGAAGTTGTGTGCTGTGTTAAAGTTGGACTGGACCGCTGTATTGGAGTTTGCTGCATAGAGGATTCTTATACCAAGAATAAAAGCAAGAAAAACACAGGGGGTAACATAGCGTCGAGACGATTTCCAAATACAATTGTCACCAGCTTGAAGGCCAAACAAATTAAACGGCGTGATCAGATGAGACTTAAAAGAAAGGAGAAGAATTTATCAGGTAAAGTTGAACCGAAATTCACTGTTGAACAGAAGAAAGAGAAGAAACATTTGTCTATGAAAAGAAAGTACCAAGAAGATGAATGCTATAAACAAAATGTATTAAACAAGAAGAAGTTCAGATATACAACCGAAGAAGATCAAAGAACACAGAGAAAAGATTACAGCAAAAATAAATACAGAAAAGATGAAGTTTACAGAGGAAAGAAAGTAGATAAGAGTAATCAGAAATATGCGGAAGATCAAATTCATCAAATCAACATGAGAAATTACAGTAAAAGAAAATATGCCGAAGATAAAGGCCATGAAAGCAACGTGAGAAATTACAGTAAAAAGAAATATGCCCAGGATGAAGTCCACCAAACCAACGTGAGACATTACAGTAAAACGAAATATGCCGAGGATGAAGTCCACCAAACCAACGTGAGACATTACAGTAAAACGAAATATGCCGAGGATGAAGTCCACCAACGCAACGTGAGAAATTACAGTAAAAAGAAATATGCCGAAGATGAAGTCCACCAAAGCAACGTGAGAAATTACAGTAAAAAGAAATATGCTGAGGATGAAGTCCACCAAAGCAACGTGATAAATTACAGTAAAAAGAAATATGCCGAAGATTATGTGCATCAAAACAACGTGAGAAATTACAGTAAAAAGAAATATGCGGAAGATAATGTGCATCAAAACAACGTGATAAATTACAGCAAAAAGAAATATGCCGAGGATGAAGTCCACCAAAGCAACGTGAGAAATTACAGTAAAAAGAAATATGCCGAAGATAATGTGCATCAAAACAACGTGAGGAAATACAGTAAAAAGAAATATGCGGAAGATAATGTGCATCTAATGAACTTGAGAAATTCCAGTAAACAGAAATATGCCGAGGATAAAATTCATCAAAGCAAGGTGAGAAATTACAGTAAAAAAAAATATGCCAAAGATGAAGTTCATCAATGCAAAGTCAGAGAATATAGTAAAAATAAATATGCTTCAGACCTGGATCATCAGAAGAGGGTCAAGGGATACAATATAGAAAAATACTCAGCAAATGAGATTCATAAAAGTACGGTAAAAGCTAACAGAAGGGATAGATATAGTAAAGATAAGAAATACCAACAGAGACAAAAGCTTGGGAGTGTATTCAGAAGACGACAGATGAAATTTGACAGAACTCGTATGGATAAAGTAATTTTAGAATTTAAAAGAATGGTTTGTCAGGCTCCAGAACATATTTGTACAGTTTGTAACAGATGTCTGTTCCGAAAACAAGTGATTATTTGTACACCCGACTCTTATCATCGAAAGGGGCAAACGGTTGAAAGACTAGCAAAAAATTGTATATCAACAAAGTATCTACATACATGTTCAACAAATTGTTCCTGTCAATGTGGTTTAAAGGAATCTGCATATACAAAGTTGTGGATCTGCTTCACATGCCATCGCAAGTTCTTGTCAGGAAAAGTGCCAGCAGAAGCCGTTTCAAACAACTTACATGTATCTCCTATACCTCAGGAACTAGCTTGTCTTAATTCATTGGAGCAACACCTTATTGCTAAGCACATTCCTTTTGCCAAGATAGCCGCATTACCTAAAGGAGGACAAAGAGGAGTTCATGGACCAGTTGTATGTGTACCATCAAACATTGACAAGGCTGTTTCTTGTCTTCCCAGGCTTGAATCTGAAGATCAGGTGATCAGAGTTAAATTGAAGCGCAAGTTAACATATAAAGGTCATTACAAGTATCAGTTGGTGTCTACATCAAATATCAAGAAAGCACTGGAATATTTGCGACAGAACAATGACCAGTATAAAGATATCATCTTCAATGAGGATTGGGTAAATCCACTACCTGTAGACACACTTATCAATGTCAAAACCACAGATGATGAGGGTGATACTTTACCAGATTTACCTGAAGAAGAAAATATAGAGAAGTCTGATTATCAGACTGATAGAAGTCACACAGGAGATAACGGAATGTACATGGACAGCTGTTTACAACCAGTAGATATGGGGCAGGAAATTCTCGATCAACAGTTTGATAAGATTTTATGTGTAGCACCTGCAGAAGGAAATGACCCTATAAAGATTCTTATGGATGAGGAGAATGAATCTTTTCCCGTTTTATTTCCATGTGGATCTCCAACATACCATGACAATAGAGAAACACGAATCACAATAGCACGCTATTTACATACACGTCTTATGCTAGCTGATAACCGATTTGCAAAGAGCACAGAGTACATTTTTTACGCACAGTATCTATCGGAAGTTTATCAAGTTTTATCTAATGTGTCTATTGCTCTGCGAAAAAGTCATGTCCCATCATTAGAAGGAAAGATAACACCAAGCAGGCTAGTAGACAATGATTCCTTAAGGGAAATTTTTAAGAGTGATTCCGGTTACAAGTTTCTAAAGCCAATACGTGGAACGCCATCCTACTGGCAGTCAGCACAAAAAGATTTATTTGCCATAGTAAGGCAACTTGGAATTCCAACATGGTTTTGCTCTTTTTCTGATGGCCAGAAGTATTAGAGGCTCTTATAAGGGAAAACAACTCTCAGAAAGATATAAATGAATTGGATTGCTCAGAAAAGAGTGAGTTACTCAGAAGTAATCCTGAAACAGCAGCAAGGATGTTTGAACACCGATTTCAATGTTTTCTAAAAAAAGTTATACTCTCTGCTGCAAATCCTGTTGGGAAAGTGATAGATTATTTCTACAGAGTTGAGTTCCAACACCGTGGATCACCCCATGTTCATTGCTTACTTTGGGTAGAAGATGCACCTCAGCTTGATAAAGATTCTGATGAAGATGTTGCTTCCTTTATTGATAAGTATGTAACTTGTGAAACTCCTGATTCTGACGAGGAAGAACTGCATGAAATTGTCACAACAGTTCAAAAACATATAAAACATGTAAAACATACAAAATGCAGATTCAATTTCCCAAGACCTCCAAGTAAAGCAACATATATATCTAGGCCCTACAAGACAGATGTCGTTAATAAGCAGAGTACTGATCTAACAGAACACAATACAGACGCTGACAATAAGCAGAGTAATGACCTTGCCGAATTCCAATGTATACCAAAGCTAGACAAAGAAATAACAAAAGAACATGCAAGACAGATTCTACAAAAAGTTTGGAAAGCAGTAGATAGTGTAGATCATATTTTTACAAGTATAGATGAACTATATGCTGAAGTCGGAATTGACCAGGAACTGTTTGAATTGGCCTATGATAAACTTTCACAGAGAGCTTCTGTTGTATTACAAAGAGAGATAGAGGATGTATGGATCAATCAGTACAACAGGGATTTATTACTGGCTTGGAATGCTAATATTGATATTCAGTTTGTGCTTGATGCTTACAGTTGTATAGTTTATATTATATCCTATATATCTAAGTCAGAAAGGGAGATGGGACTTCTACTTGAACAAGCAAGAAAAGAAACACTGAATGGGAATGAAGATGCTAAACAAGCAATGAAGAAATTAGGAGCAGTGTATCTACACAGCAGAGAACTTAGTGCACAGGAAGCCGTGTACAGAGTATGTAACTTACATCTCAAAGAATGTTCAAGACTTGTACAATTTATTCCTGTTGGAGATGCAATCAAAATGAGTCTGCCTCTGAACATATTGAAAAACAAAATTAATGGTGAGGATTTGAATATGGAAGATCTGTGGATGACCAGCATTGTAGACCGCTACAAGAACAGACCAAATTCAACAGAGTTTGAGGAAATGTGTCTCGCAACATTTTGTTCAGAATTCAGAGTACTGTCCAAACCTGAGGAACCTTCCAAAGAACGCAAAACGGCTAATGTATACAAATTACAAAACAAACAAGGCCACATAAGGAGAAGAACACGGTCTCAACCTGCAGTTATCTGATATCCAATATTTTCTTCAATGAAACAACCAGAGAAATATTATCAGAGTATGTTACAATTGTATTTACCTTACAGATCAGATATCCAGATGAAACCTGAAAGCTTCAAATCTCATGAAGATTTCTATGAGTATGGTGCTGTAAAAATTGCAGAAAATCTTTTAGAAATGGTCAATGATATTGTGTTAAGGAACCAGTCATCTTTTGAAAAGAATGTTGATGAAATAGAAAGAGCTGAAAACATTCTGAAAAAGAGTGAAGGAATGGAAGATGCATGGGCACAAATTTGTCCAGAGACGGAATTGGAAAGAATCAGCTGTGAAGAGCAAAGTGTGGACAACAATCCAGACCCAGAGAGCAATGATGATATCCCAGATCTCCTTGAGAAAGAGAAAAGGGGTCATACTATTGAAATTCACCAGAGCATAGTGTCACAGGATGAAGCTAAGGGACTACTTCGCTCACTGAATACACGACAGCAACAGGTTTTTTACCAGATTCGTCAGTGGTGTCTAGAGAAGAGGAATAATCAAAATCCCGAGCCATTTTATGTATTTATTACTGGCGGAGCAGGTACCGGCAAAAGTCATTTAATTAGGAGTCTTTATTATGAAGCAAACCGAATACTGGTACAGACATTACCCAATCCTGATGACATATCTGTATTACTCACAGCCCCAACAGGTGTAGCTGCTTTCAATATCAATGCTGCCACTATCCATAGTACTTTTTCCATCAGTATTGAATCAAAGATTCCGTACCAACCACTAGGAGATGAGAAACTGAATACACTTCGTGCAAAACTGGATAATCTACAGATATTAATTATTGATGAGATTTCCATGGTTGACCATAAACTTTTGGCATACATTCATGGAAGACTAAGACAGATAAAGCAATGCAAGGACTACTCCCATTTTGCCAAGGTTTCTGTTATTGCTGTTGGTGATTTTTATCAACTTCCTCCTGTGAAAGGAAAACCGCTGTATACTGAAGAAGTTGGTTTCGACCTTTGGAATGATAACTTCAAGTTAGTGGAATTGACAGAGATCATGAGACAAAAAGATGGGTCATTTGCTGATACTCTGAATCGCTTGCGAACACGAAAGAAATCTGAACAGCTATCGCCAGATGACGTCAGTCTATTAACGGAGCGACAGACAGGAGAGGACTGCGATGCTATTCACATATTTCCCACAAATGCTCAAGTTAACTTACATAATTTGGATAAACTAAACACCGTGTGCACTGATATAGTCACAATTGATGCACAGGATTTTGAAAAAGATGCAAAATCTGGGAAACTGAAGAAAAGGGAATCGCAGTTTATCCAAGCTTTAAACACAAATTTAGCAAGACATGTGTCACTTGGAATTGGAGCTCCTATTTTGTTGACAAAGAACACTGACGTCAGTGATGGCTTAGTGAACGGGGTGTTTGGAACTGTCTCATATATACCAGCAGTGAAAGATGGTCAAACATATCCATCAGTAATATATGTTGTTTTTGACAATTTGAAAGTTGGAACAAAACTTAGGAAACAGAAGCAAACTTTACCTGAGATTCCCACCAACAGTACACCTATCAGTCCAGTAGAAGATCGAGTTAATACATCTGGTGGATTACGACGACAATTTCCTCTGAAACTTAGCTTTGCCTGCACAGTCCATAAACTGCAAGGTGTAACACTAGACAAAGCTGTTGTGTCACTGGATAGAGTGTGCGCCTGGACAAGCCTATGTTGCATTGAGTCGCGTAACATCAATTGAAGGACTCATCATACAAGACTTTAAGGAGTCTGCCATATATTGTAATGAAAAGGTTTTAAGAGCTTTGTCTTCAATGGCTTTATTTCTTCCACTATCAGAATATGTTCCAAACCCTAGAAACAAAGCAGCTATGATGAAAGTTATTCTTCACAACATACAAAGTCTGCATTCACATCTTGAAGATATCAAGAACGATCAAAGATTCGTAACATGTGACATTATTTGTTTGACTGAAACCTGGTTAACTACAATCAATCATGCAGATGAAGTGCTTGAAGGCTTTACATTTCATCACAAGGCTCGTTCACAATGTTACGACAAAGATGTACTTAACCTGAGAAATCAGTTGCATGGTGGAGTAGGAGTATTTTGTAAGGAAAGTATACATGTACGAGTACTAAATTTGGACATTACAAACCTAGAATGCATGGTAGTTCATTCTCTTGAGCCAAACTTTCTCCTTGTAGTAATTTACAGGCCACCTTCTTACAAACTCCCTGTTTTTAGACAAACTTTAGAGAACCTTGTACAACATCTAGACAGATTGAAAGAACCCTGCATAGTTATGGGAGATTTTAATGAGGATGCACTGACTAATTCAACAATTTCCAAACTATTTGAACAGCATGGCTTTAAACAGTGTGTTACAAAACCAACAACAGAAAGTGGAACACTAATTGACCATGTGTACTTCAGACATTTACATATTGAAGAAGTACAAGTAACACCAACCTACTTCAGTTACCATGAGGCCATCAGTCTAATTGTATTGGTTGAAAATTAATTTATTACTGAGGATACCTCAAAAGAATGATCGAACAAAATTAATTATCATGTCATTCTGACATGTATCTTTGATCGTATATTGTGAGTAAATGTCTCATGTATATATATGTTTTAACAAATTGTTTTAAAGCTGTCTCAAACTGTCAAAAACTGACAGAAACTACCAACAATAGCAAAAAACAAATTCAAAACTGTTATAAAGCTGTAGAAAACTGCCAAAACCTGTCAATGACTGTAAAACTGTTACAAAACGGTAAAAAAGTACCATAAAACTGTCTAAAACTGTCTAAAACTGCCGAAAACTTTTCCAAACTGTCAAAAATTGCCCAAAACTGTCCAAAGTTGCCAAAAACTGTCAAAAATTGCCAAAAACTGTTAAAAAAACTGCCACAACTTTTACCAAGCTGTCAAAAATTGCCAAAAACTGTCAAAAATTGCCAAAAACTGTCAAATATGAAAATGAAACAAAATATGATTAGAAATTGAAACTGATTGGAAATTGAACGATTTGAAATTGAATGATTGAACTCGATTGCAAATTTAACCTGATTGGAAATTGCATGAGGAATGCATTTTGTCTGTATACTAACACAATTTACTTTGATATGCTTCTCATTTAATTTTGTTTTGTAACTTACAATACTTGCTTAGCCCACTGAAGAATGCATTTTTGTGATGCACATTTCCTGTTGTTGCACTATGTACAATATCGTTGGCTCTGTAACTTAATATACATATAAAAACATTTATATTGAAAATAATATTGCATGTAATGTTTTTATTAGACGGCTTGCTTACTAATTGTTTATGCATGTTGACAATGCTTTTGTTATATTACCATCTATACCAAACGACCATGGGTTCAGTAAGTTATTCTTGGTAAGTATTTTTATATTGATTATTTATTTATCACTTATACTAATGTTCTCATTAAGTCTACTGTTAACTATGCATGTTATGATTGTCATTGTCTGTACTACAGAACAAGGAAGGCTTGTGCGTTATTCAGTAGTGCGGGACGTCGTTTCGTCCCGCACTACAGAACAAGGAAG
>JAUELC010053970.1:0-12513 GCA_031471745.1 Cryptochiton stelleri
TCCCATGATTTATTAACCGGCAAAGTTTTGATGAAGATACTAACATCATTTACAAAGTGATTGACTGAAGTTTTTGAAGGTACATCATACATGTTTGTTCTTCACCCATTGGGCTGGCACGCCGTCATATAAGTGAAATAGCCTTAAGTATGGCGTAAAACCTCAATCAAACAAACAAACAAACATACATGTTTGCCGCCTCTAGTTTTGTAAATGACAATTTCAGTTTAAATTTCTTTGGGCTTTTAGATGTTTAATGATTTGATATAGATTTATGTTTTACTTTTATACTGCAGATAGTAATTTGTTTACCACCATAGATCAATTAAAATTCTTGAAATTTTGTTGTATTTTTATTTTAGTATAGTATTAACTATCTTAATCTATAAAAAATATTCTCATTTATTTAGTTTCATATGATATGAACGTTCTAATGGTTATTGTCAGGTTGGTGGAATGTTAAGTTTAAGGGCGTATCTCTACGTATCAAAAACAACAAGTGTCGTTGTGGCCAAGTCTGAATAAAATCTGGCCTGCCGCTGATTGGGCTAACATCTCGAGCCAGGGTTATTTTCCCTTGTAACAGGTTACAGCTGTGACTGTTTGTTTAAGGTAACAGCACATGTTTTTGGCAAGGAAAATGTTGGGTAGAAAACAAGAGAGAGCATGCTAACAGGGAGTTTATTGTATCAATATTGTAAAGTTGATACCAGTGTCTGAGATGCCAAAAAACATTCCCTAGACATACCTTATAGGTTCCACTTAATTCTATATGTCAACAACAGGCATTGGAGGTTTCCTTTTTATTACTTAAAACTTCCATCCATTTCTATTATTGTCTTTGATCTGTTTATTATATAAAGCCTGCATCCAATTATTGTTCGATTCATTTATTACATAAGACATGCATCTAATTATTGTGTTTGCAACGAATCAGGAATCTTATTGAATATAATTTTTAAGATTTCTCTATTAAAGACGCTACCAAAATGAGCAGCGTTCATGCTTCCCGACGAAAGACTCACCTCTAGCCTTGGCTTGCCTAAAATATGATCGGGGAAAGTGATGTCTTGCTCACCTTTATGATTAATTTTGTGTGCTAAATCATACAATAAGGACATTAAAACCTGACCATACCTTGCGTTATTCTAAATGTAGAACAGTGCTGTATCACCCACCTCTATTTTACCCATTGGAGCTCTGACATTTAAACAAATAAAGTTAGGATACTTTTGAAAACAGGTGCTACATTATCAGCCTCCAGTTTTTCTACTTTACCCAATTAAATGAAGACAGTACATAAATATTTATTGCTTGTACAGATTAAAGAATACTTCCTTATGTAAGCTACATGTATATCCATCTAAATTAATAGATATATTTTATTTTATTTTATTTTATTTTATTTTATTTTATTTTTATTTTTTTAACTTTTTTTTTATGACACAATTTTTTTCTATATAGCATTGTATTAGGTCCCGGGTTCAAACTAACTTATTAAAAAATATACACATGTATGTTAAAAGATTTTCACACAAAAACATAAAACAAATACCCCCCCCCTCATCTCAGCCAGAACACTGTATTTAATCTCCCATAAAATAAATAAATCCTTACAGAAAATTTAAAAAAATGTGAAACTTAGGGCAAAAAAAAAAAAAATTGTGTACGACTTATCTTTCTTTGATGTAGCCTATTATTTGACTGTAGATGAAGTAAAACTGGAATAATAAAACAAACAAGGTGTGGCTGAGCTTGTTGTCAGTCACAAGATGAAACAATTTTACAAACTTACGACACAATCATACATGTAAGCACACAGGCCTTATTCAGTTTGGAGGGGCAAGATAGGAAAATTGCCTGAAAATGTTCCGAAAATTTACAAAATTTTTCCTAAAGACATGTACTTTTTCGAAATTTCATTTTACCCAAATTTTCTTTAATTCTTGCCCGAATCTGGAAGAGCAATTCCCCTTGCTGACCCCAGGCTGGTAAGCTTACAGGTATCCATGGACACAATTAATCACAACTGCTTGATAACAGTCTATCTTTGTAGACTAACTTTATTTTTAGGTTTTCTCCTCGTTAACTTCTACTTGACACAGGTTATGTAACTTATGTAAACTGTTTCTTTATATTGTAATGTTGTAGGAGAGTTGGGTAATCAGAGGGTGGATCATCGCATTCATCTGAGTGACTAGCAGTGTTTGAGGTAAGTTCATTGGAGGGAGCTTCGTGTTGCCCTGGTGCTCCCAGAGCTAAGGGGCAACAAGAAGCTGTTGTGGCGTCCTGTTATGTCCTGTGATTGTCTTGTATCTTGTCATTGTTTGTTGCCAGTGGCGTCGGGGGTGGTTTCCTTCACCCATTGGGCTGGCACGCCGTCATATAAGTGAAATAACCTTAAGAACGGCGTAAAACCCCAATCAAACAAACAAATCATTGTTATTCAGTATCTCACATAAATTTAAGCACCCAGGAATGTGTTATGGTACCTCCGTGCCGGATTAGTCCAAGAGTGTATTAATTTCTAGTTCACAGATCCCCCCTCACCTTTGAGGTTACGAGTTTGATAAGGACTGTTATGCTGACCAATGACATATATTTTGGGTTTTATGGGTCTAACATCGACTCTAATAAATAAATTAATGAAAGTCAGAAAACAGTTAGAAACCATTTAGGACTTGGAAATTGTTGAATTAGACTTGTGCTGAATGGTTTAAAACAATTTTTGGACTGTTTTAAAGTTTAACTTTCTACATTAACTCGCAAACCATTCATCAATTAAATCAAATGATGCTGTGTTTGTGTTGTGTGATTGAATGCTTTGGGGAAAATGTGGAGAAAAAAACGTGCAGCTTGATATTTTTACTTGAGAAACGTTGAATGATTTTATTAAATAACTGTATCAGTCTATCAACGATATGGGTAATTAAGTTTTTGTACATGTATAACCTTCTTGTGATTTATGTAGTTTTTTTTATTTGTAATTGAATATGATTAGATAAGAGCGGTGAAAGAGCCAAGATCCTGGCAAACACTGTTGAATGGAGATCACATCTGGAGATGGAGATTCAGCTCTATCAAGATAGATAATTGTAGGAAAGGTTTTTTGTCTGCAATTATCAATAGATGAGCGGTATATAATTATACAAAGGGTTGTCTTCTATCTGCTTTTAAAGTCTATATTAGAGGGCATTTAAGTCTTGTTAAGCAGGATTATTTTTGGAGTGGTTTGGATGTCAATGAATCACGAAATACTTAAGAGGAGCTGTTCTGGTCATGTTCAGATTTAATGTCCGTTTGAGACTAACTGAAGAAAGAAATTTACAGAGTTGTTAAACTTGATTGTCTGGTATTGCTTACATCGGATGTGTCTTCAAACATCAGCATCCATTATCTCTCTAATAGCTGTTAGCTTGTCAACAAGATTGATTGTAGTTTGATTTTTTCTTCTCAAAGTTTTCTTCTCTCCACTGTTTACCCATTACTTCAATCATAAAACACTGGCGATAACTCATTGGCTGGCACTTTGGTATGGACTTAAATCTCGATGGCGCTCATCTTGTCTTCAGGGACCACGTTTTCTTGATTCTTTGGTGATTATTGGCTGTTTATTCTTACTTTTCTAAAATTCATTCCATTTCGTGTTTGGAATCCGCACTTGCAACTTTATCCTCGGTAAATATCCATGGTTTGGGAAAATAGTCACATAAAGTGAGTATGTTTTCTTAATCTGCTGCCTTGTAGGTTTTTAAACAATATGAATACACCTACACCATCCGCTTGTTAAAACTATTTTCTGGCTCTGTGAAACGTTGGTGTTCTCAGGTTTCACAGCATGCATGAGCATGGACGACCAGATTTATTTTTCAAGATATTTTTACAGATTAATTGAATCCTTTTTATCTTATTTTATCATTTTTGGGTGACTTTTTCTTATTGTAAACAGGGACAGAGGTGTTTTGAAGTTGGTAATTTTTTGTTTTTGTAGTCATCTACACTGTTTCGCCAATAATTTGTAATTGCTGATTAAAGCTTTGTATTTATTTATCAAAAACAAAGATAGTTTCCTCAAAATGCAATATTTTGGATGTATATGCAGATGTATATTACATGTAGTTCATTGTTGATATGCCTTTACTATGAATTAAATGCATTAACTGTTTTCTGATCCACACATATATGAGTGTCCATGGTTGACATTCCTTGTAGAAAGTTCAAGTCAAAGAAGGATTTAATCACATCTTTGCAAAAAAGGACATTTAAAATTCAACATAGACAAGGTTGTTTGAGTGACCTGTGAGAGTTGTACACGAACAAGTAATTTGAGAAGAAGAAAAAAAATCAATTAACATATACGTATAGATCTGTTTTGTCTAAATTTGTTGAGCTGTATTCATGAAATATATATACTGTAGACTCTTGCAAAGTTTAACCAATTTCAAACCCTGCTTATGACCTTACATTGTAACTTGAAGTGCAATATTTTGACTTTTTGTGAATGTATAGATCCATTTTGGTTTAAATCATCATTAAATATTTATAAACTTATTATGAATTTGAACATATTATTGATTCTGGCTTCATGTATGTTGCAAATATAATATGCTAATTAAGCTATTATTTGCTGAATTGGTTATAATGGAATATTAATTTCCACTGGAGAGTTTAACATAATACAGACTTACAATGTAGTGCACTTCCAAAAAAAAAGCAATAACCAATTTTGACTCATATTTCAGCATTTGTTATGCCTTATTTCCTCCTGAAGATGCTAGTATAATAAATTGTGAGATATTCAGTACCAATGAAGTTTACGTTTTTTTGACATTACACAATTTGTTATTGCGATCAACTGATTCTCCAAGATGGCTGCTTGTGCAACCACTTTAGTGTTTAGATATAACACTTAGGTGTATACATGGTAGAGTATTCGGCAGGTTAAGCATTGTATATAGACTGACTAAAGACATGAAACCCTGTCTGAATTACCTAATTGCCACAGAAATACTGACACAGTATTGTTAAGAGGTATGTCCTGATTACCAAATATCATGTAGCCATACAAAAGACTAGGGTCTATTATCATGTCAGACCGAGACCTTTCTTCTGTGTTCTAGAGACCCATGTTTGTTGACGGTGATTTCGAGAACTTGAAACTGTTCAGCTGGTTGAGCACGTGCCCGCGTATTGTTTTCATGTTAGTTCATGGTTTTCAGGCACTAACATGGTGTTCAGGCCTGGCTAGACATTCAGCTCCGATGTATACGCACTGCTCTTTGTATGTGTTGTGTTTATATTTTAAACATTATATTTTATGGACAATTTAATTCATTTATATATATAAGATCCAGTTTACCTGCCATAAGTACAGGATCTACTTCGTTCCATATAGTAACTTAGGATTCAGTGAAAACTACATGTACAATTCTCTACAAGTAAGTTCGTAATATTAGTATAGTTCACTAATGGCTTTAAAGATCATGGAGTGGTTTTTACGATATTCCTCTCAGCTTCTACAGGTGGTTGGTGGGAACTCCCTGTGCCCTTGTGCTCTCTGAGCTCCGGAGAAATACGAAGCCGATCTGTTGTATTTTCTTGCACTGTCATTTTTAACAATTTGTTTTTATATATATTATGCCATGTTTTGCGTGTTGTACTTTTCATTTATCTTGTCATTGTGTGTTGCCAGTGGCATTGAGTGTGTTTTTCTTCATCTTTCGGGCTGGCACCCCGTCATATTAGTGAATTAACCTGAAGTACAGCATAAAAACCCAATCATTCATACAATACTGATTCTCCCATCTGCCTGCAATGCAAAGTGAAAAACCCTTGTGTAAGACAAATACCAAGCCAGCAAACCAAGTGCACTATCATGTAATATCATTATCAATTATTCCCAGAATTCAGAATAGTTTGCTTATGAAATCCCTGAGGATAAGATTTGTTCCCAAGTTACAGGTATATATTTTCAAATTATTTTTAAGTCTTTTTTGAAGGAAGACAAGATATGTTTTATATAAGTGGAGAGAGAGAAACCTTGCATGTATCCTCCAGGATTTGAATCTGGGTTCTGACTTTAATACAGGAGTAATTAGTCAATAATTTGCCTGTGTGAGTTATCTTTTAAAACACATTCTCCACTGGGAATAAATGATCCTGTAACGATAAGTATCTTGGGGAAAAAGAAAAAAGTTGAACTTTAGTACAGGGGTCGATAGAACTCATATTGGAAACCAAACCCACAATTTTTTTTTATATCTAAACTACATTATTGAATATTTTGCCTCAATATTGAACAATTTTGCCTACATATTGAACATCTTTGCCTCAATATGAAACATTTTTGCCTAAATGTTTAATTTTTTTTATTTGAAAATTGTAAAAATGCATTGCAATATTTTTGGTCAAATTAAATAGCTTATTGTAGTTGATACTTCTATCCACCTGAAAGCATATACTGAGAGTCTTTTATATAATTATCTCATTTATCTGTTTTGTAAGTATTGCAAACATCTTGGAGCTATTGTTTCGTTTCATAAGTAAAAAATTGTTGTTTAAATGACTAACTTTATATCACTTTTTTACTTGTTGATCAATGTGTAAGTCATTGCTTTTTTGGCCATGTTTTAGTGGAGCCAAACTCATTGTTCTTTGGACTGTAGAGAATTCAGGCTTTATGTTAACAGGCTGTTTTAAGAGCATGGCTTCTGGATGTTTTGGGTTTGTATACAGTCTGGTCGCTACAGTTATTACCATGACATTACCACCAGTCAACATTTCCCTGTTTTTATTTCACCTTACCCTCAGTCCATTACCAAGTCTGTTCAGTTCCAGATGTTATTTTGTACTGAGATGATATTAGTGAACCTCTATGCAGTACATTTTTATTTCATACGTTGTACTTATTTACACTGTATTCGTAGCATTGAGTAGTGTTGATTGACGTTTCTACTTTCAAACCTTAAATCAGTCTGTTATTAAATTCTGGGTGTACCTTAATCATAAACACCTGCAGGCTTAAACTGGTAGCGAGTGGTTGGTCTCTGAGCTAAAGAGCAACATGAAGCCAATTTGTTGTGGTACTTTCCATTATTGCGCAGGTAAAGGTGAAACTAAAATAAAATAGAACAAAAAAAGTTTAATGGGTCTGTGTTTTTATAGGAATTTACAATATCAAATGTCACGAGAATAAACAAATGGGAACACATTGTGTGTATTTTGTTTTAAAATTTGTTTTTGTAATTTGTATTCCTGAAGAAAAATTTGATGCTACTATATGTGTGTTCTTTAGAAACCGGTTGGATACTGAGGTTTAGAGAGCTTTTTTTGTTTACTTGGACTGTATAGTTAGTGTAAGCAGACTGCAAGTAATCATTATACGGTAACGATGATTTTATAGACATTTGAACTGGAGCATATTTGAGATATGACATGGACAGATTTGGTATAAAAAGTTTCTGTTAATAAATCAAGTTTCATGATGTTGTGTAAAGGGAATAGTGTGTTAGGCTGCTCAGGTGTTCAGTAAGGACTCTGAGTCATGTCACCAAGTACAAGTTGTTCTTAAAGGAAAACTATAAGTACCAAGAAGCACAATGTCTTAATGACAGATTGAGAACTTTATAGATAGACTGGGGATACCACTGACCCGTGCTGTGTATTTATTTGTGTGTGATGTGACAGTTAATTTGGGTGGTTATGTTTGTGGTTGTTTGGTGTAGATACTCCCTGTGTAGTCAACACAATAACTCCACTAGTCCAACTCTATCATCAAGATTACACCAGCAGTTATACACAGACGCGGCTTTGATCTCAATCTTTTCAATTTCACACCTTCACCCAGCTACCCACAGCTGAGACATTTTTTAATTTGGTCCCATTCTTCTCGATACCTTTAGCTCATTCTACGATCACAAAGCGGTTTGTGTAGCTGACATAGGCTAGACCCCTTTCCTGTGTAACCTACAATTTGTTTCAAAGCCGTCTAGTTTATTTCCCCTCTTGCTCCAGTTCTTGCCAATGGCGAAGCAGTTCCAATTTTCAATCTAATTCCATTTGCTTTTTGGAGTCAGTGAAGCAGAGAGGCTTGCTGTCAGCTTGTCAGTGAAGGACCAGCAATTATCTTCAAAGTCTGCTAGTATTGAATTACCTCAGTCCACCCCACTCACACTGTTACTTTGTCTGGGCGCTGATCAAAACATGGAATGTAAGCTAAGAACAAGGCTATAGCTGGGAGGGGCTCGCGAAAATATATATGGCACTTTTAAGGTTGGCTAAAGGGTATTACATTCTGATTGGCAGTTGACACTCCTTTCTGTGTGATAATAACAGTAATATGTTATGGTACCAGGTTTTATAATGATTACAAGCCTTCCTACAGAGTGACAACCAGGCATTTCACACATTCCAGAATAGTCCCTTTCTTCATCCCTCTGTCTAACCATAAAACACTTCATGGGAGAACTTAATTCTCATATCCCTAATTAGTGTTGAAAGTTGTCTTGAAATTTTCCAAGTTCTACTCAAGCCATATGTCTGGCTATATGTTTCCAAGTTGCATGCATTCTCACATTGGATGAATTAAAGTAATAAATTTTCTCTGATAGTATCATTTTTTCTTTGGCAGTGTTGACATGTTTATTTTCCCATCCATCTGTTTCTAGAATACAAACATATATCCTGATTAAGGTTTTGTCACCCATCAAAAAAACCCTGCTCTGGAATGGACAGAATAATTAGATTAGATTATATACAGATCTATCCACCTGTTTTTTTGAACTGATAAAACCAAATTTTGCTGATGTTCAAAGATTGAACATCAGCAAACAGGAAATAAATAAAATGTACAGGTAACATTTTATGACCTGAAGTAATTGGATGGTCTTTTTCAGTCATGGGTTACGGTGTATGTCCACCAGACCAGACTTTTAAAACGGCAAAACCAAACTTCCAAAGTAATTCCCCAAGGATCAATACTGGGACCAATTTTATTCTTGATATATATTAATAATATCTCTGTTGTCTTTGCACGGTGGTTTGTTGGAGCTTCTGCTGCTCTCTGAGGGGCAACACAAAGTCAATCTATTGGGGCAACTTGTGCTGACAATTAGCACACTTTGTCTCATTGCACCATGCTTTTCATCCTGTGCTTGTCTTGTATCTTGTTATTGTTTGTTGCCAGTGGTGTTGACGGTGGTTTCCTTCAGTCATTGAAGTACGGAGTAAAATCCCAATCAAACAAACAATCCTTCAGCCATAGTGCTGACATGTTGTTATATAAGTGAAATAACCATAAGTACACTGTATAGTATAAAACCCAAATCTAAAAACTAAATCAAATCCTTATTCTAATGAAACAATGGAATAAATTTGTTCCACACTCATTAATCAAATATTAACTTATATACTCTGATTTATTCACATGCTCGTTTGTCAATAGGTGTAAAGGATGGAAAATAAAATAGACTTTGTTAAGTTAGACTTTGTTTGGTAACCCTACATGGGTTGCAGATGTCATGTTCCTGGGTTATCTAATGCCATTTTTATCTCAATTCACAACAATAAAAATGTATTATAAGCTCACTAATAAACAATAAATTAAGATTTATAACTAATTATAAGAAACGAATGACATAATATAATTCACAAGAATATAAGCTTTTAAGTGGATTATCTAATGTCACTTTTATCTTAATTCACAATAATTAAAACCTATTTTATGTTCACTTTCCAATAATTCAGATTAATCATTTATTAAAAGCAATGATATAAGCTTTATTATTTTACAACAAAGTGGCTTTTGGGGTTTTAATCTTGCCAATGTATAATTTATTATACCCCCGCTATGCGCTCCAAATGTCCTTCCATCCGCCCGTCACACTTTGGTTTCCGAAGCATATCTCCAGAACCATTGAATATTTTTAAACCAAACTTTATACATACTTCAATCATGTACTAAAGTGGTGATTTTGCTATTTTTACGTTTCTACAGCGTATAACTAATTTGCATATTGCAATTCTATAGGTTGAAGGTTAACATCTACCATACTTTGGTTTCCGGAGCCTATCTTAAGAACCGTTGAATATTTTTAAACCAAACTTTATATATACTTCAATCAGGTACTTAAGTTGTGCCTTTTGCTATTGTTATATTCTACAGCGCATAACTAATTTGCATATTGCAATCATGCAGGTCAAAGGTTAATATGTGCCATGATTTGGTTTCCGGAGCCTATCTCGAGTACCGTTCAATTGTTTTAAACCAAACATTATGTGTACTTCAATCATATACTTAAGTGGTGCCTTTTTCTATTTTTACATTTCTGCAGCGCATACCTAATTTGCATATTGTAATTTTATATGTCAACGGTTAATGTGCCATACTTTGGTTTCTGCATCCTGTCTTGAGAACCGTTCAATATTTTTAAACCAAACTTTATATATACTTCAATCTGGAACTTAAGTGGTGCTTTTTGCTATTATTACGTTTCTACAGCACATAACTAATTTGCATGTTGCAATCTTACAGGTCAAAGGTTATTATGTGCCATACTTTGATCTCTGGAGCCTATCTCGAGAACCGTTCAATATTTTCAAACCAAACGTTATGTTTATTTCAATCAGGTACGTAAGTGGTGATTTTTGCTATTTTTACGTTTCTACATCGTATAACTAATTTGCATATTGCAATCTTATAGGTCAAAGATTACATGTAGTATGTGTGTTTCTGGGGCGTATCTCGAGAGCTGTTCAATATTTCACAAAACTTAATATGTACTTCAATCAGGTATTTTAGAGGTACCTTTTGCTATTTTTCAAGTTTATACAGGTCATATCTAATTTGCATATTTGCATGACTGAAAATAGCATGAAATTGATTGAACATGATCATATATATGCAAGTATCTTTTCAAGACAACCATTCTCAGGATATACTTAAAAAAAAACTACCACGAAGCAAATACATTAATTGAAAACCTCAGTATAGTTAATTTTTTTTTAGTTTATTGACTTCATGAAGAACAGGCAAATAGCCGACTCTATACATGTATGTTAGCAACATAAAACAATACAAAAAAGATGAAGATGAAGTTCCATATAATACTATACTTATGTTATACGGTTGATTTACCACTTACCCTATTCACATTGTATTGAAGTTTTGGTTTATTATCATATATCTCTGTGGGGGTATGTGACCTTTGCTCACTTCTGCTCTAGTTTTCATGGAAAATTACGTAATTAAATAAAGTCTTATTTAGGAATACTAAGTTCCTACCAGATAAAGGTGGGACAGTCTTCCAACACAATGTCACATGCTAATTGAATTGCTTGATTTTGGTTGAAGACCAGTTGTTTTGCTCTTCATAAAAACAGTGTAAGTACAGTGGACAGTGAAGTGAGATTTGAAAATTGTTATGTTTTGTTTTCATTGTTTTTTTTTTTTTTGCTGGTTGTAAATTGCTATTTTTTGTGTTCATTAGAGAAATAAATGAATTAATAAAAAGTAGAATGACTAAGAATACAAAACAATGCATGGAAAAGAATGGACTAGCAATTTTTTCTGAAATGTAGATTTTGATTGGAATTTTTTTTTTAATTTAAAGGTCATGAAACTTATTAAAGTTTGTACAAAATAAGGACATTTATCCTTGAGTTCCACTGATCAATTTCGTACAATACATGTACATGTATGCAAGAAGTGAGACCCCGAAAAAAGTCAGTAATGACTTCCATATTTCGGCGTTTTATTTTGCCATAAGCAGGAGAAGACATTAGCTTTGGAATGATTCCATAATAAACTCAATTTAGTGAAAGTTTGTAAAAATACTAGTGATGAGTTGACTCTTCAGGTTTTTATTGAAGCAGTGATGATTTGTGTGTCTAATTTTAAAGGTGAAAAATGTCATTGGGGTTCTGGGGCCAATCCTATATTTGGGCATTATTATTATCGTCATGCTATTGGGTGATAACAGAAGTATAATAACCAGAAGTATACAACGGCCCATTACCCTAGCTCTACAGCATTAAGATTTTTAGCCAGTTTTTTAAATTTCATGTGACGTAGACCGTGCAGGATATCTTATATTTCTCTATTCCACGCCGTTTGAATTTCAGAAAAAATTGTGAATTATGGGTAATAAACTAATAGCTAAAAGCCGCTTTATTAAAACCATTAAGTAACATACGGATAGTGGATTTTGCATGTAATGTTTTATTTTGTATATGTAAAATGCACGAACAAACTGAGAAAAAATTTGTTAATGTACAAACATACATACATAGTTTTGTTTATTGGCAGCTCCATTCCTAACAATGATGTGCACCATAACTAGGTTTGTCTCATAAATGCAATAACATGAACTTCTCTTCTTAGTTACATACAGTCAGTTACTGGGGTATATGTGACAAGGAATAGATAGGTTAGATAGGCAGGAGGAAAGCTGGTTCGGGTGGGTAAAACAATGACTATATACACATATACTGTAGATTAACAAACATATATCAAAT
>JAUELC010054080.1:0-12513 GCA_031471745.1 Cryptochiton stelleri
GTTGTGCGTTGGAATCCCGAGGCCAACTTTAGATAGGGTGCTGAATCCAAGTAAAAACTGTCAGAAAGTGTTTAAAGTCGTAGCCGCGTATGTCATCCGGTCTCATATAATTAAGTTAACCTTTATATAATGAAGTAATGCATTTATATGTTTAGGTCAAAGATATAAAGAGTGTTGTATTCTTGTTTTTTTTTTGTTTGTTTTTTTTTAGTTTTCTTCAATAGTTTGATTAGTAAATAGCGTGTCGTTATGGCGCGCATAGTTCCAATTAACAGGAACTGAATGCGTCATCAATTTTAATATTATCATCATCATCAACCGACACTGTTCAATCAATTACAAGTCGTCAAGTTGTTATTCCACAGCAAATAATCACTTGACTAAAACACACATCTTTGGATTGGACGGTTTATTTGGATATCATTTGTTACATTGTGACAGACTTGTTGGCTAACCACTTCGGTTAAACTCTTATTACAATAGAAAGTCACAGCGAACAATTCTACAGAACTGTTTCAATTTCTGTGATGTAAAGAAATGAAGGCCTTTCTTTGAGCTTACAGAGATCTTCATTATTGCCAGTGTTATTTGGGGTGAGATTGTTCTGGACATACCCAACCTTTACCGGTAAATGATGTCAGAAAGTGAACTTTTGGAATTAAGGAAGAACACGATCAATAAACTTGTTCATCACACCTTTCCTTTTCTGAAAGGGCTGGATATACAAATACATACATCGCTCATATTGGTTACCACGTAAAGTTAAACAAGAACAAATCATCAGTTTTTATGAAGGCGCTAGTGTACAGAGATAATTACATCACCCGGAGCATTTACAAAGACCTACCATACACAGTCTCGACAATAATGTCCAAGTCATCCATAACATATTGTTTGACTTTTTTAAAGGTCGTATTGGTTTGTGGTGGTCAGGTTTTTGTGACTAATTTTTTTATATGTATTTGTACTACCGTACTTTGAAAAGAAAGTCTTTATCTGGAGCATCTGCTTTTAGGACACAGTGCGACAGTTGACACCAGATCGATTCGTCCGCTGAGCAATTAACATCTTGTTGCAGATTTTTTTTGTGTTTCTTGAACATTTTTGTATGTTGCAAACATGTGCATTATTATATGGAGTTAAATAAGAACCAGACCACATATCATGAGATATGTATGGTCTTGTGATCCAAAAGTTTATTTTTTCAAGCATCATTCAATGTACTTCTAAGGTTCGCACCTAAACCCATTGGATGAAATTTTAAATAAAGATCCTAGAAATTATTCAGGTGGCTGTGATGTAAAAAATACGTCAAATCATGTAATTAACAAAAAATTGTTAAGTACGTTCATTGAATCATGTGATTAACAAAAATTGTTAAGTACTTCCACTGATATATGTAAAAAGAGGCCACAGAAATTATTCATGTGGCTGTGATGTAAAAATACGTAAAAATCATGTAATTAACAATAAAGTGTTAAGTACGTTCATTGAATCATGTGATTAACAAAAATTGTTAAGTACTTTCATTGATATATCTTAAAAGAGGTCACAGAAACGCTGAAGGTATTTATGGACAGACATTGTTTATCTTGTCACCACTGCTTTGTTGTTCGTTGGTAACAGACTTTGAATAACATCTTATACCGTTTTGCAAATGTTCTAGATGAGATAAAAAAAAAACAGTGCAAATATAGTACATGTATCCGAGAGAACGGGTGCCAGAGAGGCAGTATCGAGTGCCAGGCCGTCTGAAAGCTGTTGTTTTTTTTGATTGGCATTTTACGCCTTACTCAAGGATATTTCACTTATTTGACGGCATTGTACTCCAAAATTAAACAGTAACACGTTCACAACCAAAATCTGAAGTGTTTTGCTGTGTTGGAAAGTTAATGTTCCTCCAATGCTAAGCAAAGACAGGTAGAAACAAACTGCCCTAAGCCAGAGGGCGACAGGTGTTAAGAGACCAACAACTCCTTATAATTGTAAAAAAAAAAAATTCTTATTATGTAAACACTTTAAATGATAGTAGTATTTTATTTTTACATGCGTATATGGTCGATTATAGATCTACATCTTCGCAGATCTATACACTTGAAACAAGTGTATTTCTTATTGCATGTATATGTTAACCCAAATCAAACATGTTCAGTCTTACACTGTAAGAAATAACCGTAGATTTTACGGCAAATCGACTTGAAAACCACGGTAAAATACCGTATATTAACTTTACAGTTGAATGCCGTGGTTTCAGGTCTATTTTGTCAAACAGAGTCGTCTTTCCTTGGTCGTGACGGCCTTCGGGTATCTTCGCCTGTTTCCGTACTCGTTGCGTGCGTCATCGGTTGTTTTCGCGCCACCCAAACCCCGTCTGCTGCGTCTGCTGTGTATGTGATGTGATTTCAAGTGCATGGTGTCATTCTTCGATATGTAAGTTTGTGTCAAAAATAGTTATTCATTAGACATTTATTTACTTTACTCCGTTTACTGTACCGGTTCTTACTTTACCCCACTGAGTTCTAAATTACTTTACAGCTATTAGACTTTGGTGTCAAGTGTCAACGTACATGTTGTTGTTGTTTTTTTTTAATTTATAATTTACGACTACACGGACTGTTGACCTGCAGCCTGAATAATTGTCATTTTTATAGTCTGATGACATGATCCTCGCTGTGCGAGAATTCATATTCCTGAATGGCCGTAATATATATATATCTTTATTCTACTGAAAATACATCTGCCGTTTGGCCTAGGCCTTTTAGGCTGAATTGATCATACAATAACTGGATAACTGGTGGTTCAGGACTTATATTTCCTAAACTATCGACGCTACCTCCATTAAAACTTTGACATCATAAAGGGCTGATGTGTCTTTTACAGGTTTTGTCAGCTGGACAGCCACATATTGTGATTTCCATTTAATTAATTTATTTATAGGGAACTTGTTTGGCAGACCACATTTAGAGGAGGGGGTGGGATACATGCTACAACACCACATTTACTGGAATTTCTGATAAAAACTAGGTAGAGGTCTGCTCGGCTTAGAGGTAAATGTTCCTTTTCATGTGCCATGTCTATTTTTATTAAATTTATTTCATACATTACATAGTCAACGAGCAATCAGAAATTGACCTAATTACGGACTAGTTTACTGAAGCTTTATATATGTGCATAAAAGAATAACAACCTCTCAGTTTCTCATCTTAAGGCTATATTTAAGGGGAAGCAAATGCAGACAGTTTAAAGACTTTAAAATGGAAAAATGGGGTCTAGGCAAAGGTTCAAGTCCCCCATTGTGGACGCAAAGTGTGTCAGAGAAAATCAACGTTCTGTTTTGTTAAGAGTAAAACGGGAAAAGTCATAAATGCTTTGGGTGGTATTAACGTTCAGCACAAATAAAACAAACAAAGTAACAAACCCATCCCTTTGTTCCTTTAACATGAAAGAAACACTTTTGTCTTTTTTGCTAATTATACAATTTATTTGAATATAAATGGTCGATGCATGTAAGTCATCAAACAATTAATGGCCTATTTAAAATATTTTTCTTCACTTCAATTAGAAGCTAAACATTTGCTGGTCAAAACTAATTACTAAGAGGTTTTGGGGAAAAGTGTTTTTAATTTTATATTTTTTCCTTTTTTTTGCAGGAGATTCGCTTCTGCTGTTGCAGCGTTGAATGCCTGCCATGATTGATCTGACTATTGTGTCTTACTGGTCACATCTTCCTTCACAGCCATTATGAGCCTATTGTTAGGAGTATTTTACTCTTTCAAACTGGAGTATCCTAAGGGATCAGCAGTAAAGCTGGAGTTCATTCAAAGGTATATGTCTAATATCTGTTGGTACTGATATAGTTAAGGGGTGAATTAGTCGTCAAGCCTTACTAACATGTTATTTAGCAATATCGGGGTGTGTGATGTCCCCGAAAGCATCCTAATTTTTCTATACCAACTAAAATGCAAATCCAACATTGTTTGGTGTATTGGCAAATTGGAACCATTGCCAGACAAAATTATTTATTAATACTTTAACTCTACAGTTTTCTAACAGTGAAAAAAGTGATACAGTTGAAAGTTTCATTAGCCGGGGAAATCAATCATCAATTTTAATTTTAACAGACTTAAAATGTTTGTTAAAATTGTTGAGATCAAAACACACAAACACAGTTCACATACTGGGATGAAACTATATTAAAAACATCAACACATCATTACAGTTTGGCACAATATTAACAATGACCATTGGCCACCATCTACTGTAGGCTTATAACCTTTTCTCAGGTAAGCACGTTTCACAGCCATGTTAAGACAAGTGCATGTTTGGGAGGAGGGTGGTTGATTACGCTGGATGTATTAGGTAGACAACATAGGTTATGTACTATTTGTTATCATGTATATATATAATCAGTATTAAGTTGACATTTGTATATATATATAATCAGGAGTCTATTAACCAGAAGTGTGCAGCGCCCATTGTACCAGTTCAATGACATTGTGGTTTTTGGCCAGCTATTAACGTTTCATGTGACATAGGCTGCGCAGAAGAAATTATATTTATTCATTCCGCGCAGTTTGATTTTCAGAATTAAATGGTGAATCATGGGTAATAAACTAATAGCCAAAAGGGGCTATAGGCACTATAAAAAAAACTATCAAGTTTGAATTGATTCACAGGTTTTTTATTTAATATCTTATTTTTATATGCAAAAATGCATTAACAAACAGGAAAAAAATAATTTGTCAACTAGAAAGGTTATAAATGGTTAAACAGGGTTTCTCATGAATCATCAGGCGAGTTTTAATTTTTTAAACTTCATACACTGTACACTAGAGGGTGCTACTCTTACGTTACAAGCCAATATTGAAATTGGCTTCAATGCCGTTGAGCTGGAGTAAATTGGGCATTGCATAGTTCTAGTTAATAGACTTCTGATATACCGTAATATAACATACTGAATTTAAATGTATATTTTTATTTTGGCAGATGTTCTTTTGGAATCAATCCGGGCAAAAGTGGATCTATGAAGCCAATATAATAGGAAACGGGGTCCAATCCAATCAGTCCAAAGGTGCTCTCTCACCAATGAACTGGGAGATTTTTATAACAGTGCTAAATGTTCTTTTTTGTCTTTATACATTGTAAGATGACAAGAACAAAATGGACAATACCCTTGTATAAGATCTGTTCCCTCTTTACAACTCAAAATCATCGTTGAAATTATGTGTGTGCAAACATTATAAGGAGATGTTTCGCTTACCATAAACCAACTCAATCAACACATAACATCAAATCTGTTTGTGTATTTATACCCAATGAATTTTAGATTTTGCATTAATGTGGAACTGGAAGAATATGTTATAATGCGAGAGGATTTGTATCACACTTGTTTTTATTGATACTGTTTTTAATCTGACACATTGTTCGAGTAACTCGAGTAAAGTAAATGTACAATTGATTGAGGGGGCAGTTGGTGGGAGGTTCCTGTGCTCAGGTCCTCTCAGAGCTAAGGGGCACTACGAGGGAGATCGTGGCGTGTAGCACAGTAAATTTCCACACTTTGTCTTATTGCACCAGTTTTGTGTCCTGTCACCTGTGATTGTCTTGTTATACTGTATGTTGTCATAGTTTGTTGCCACTGAAGTGGACTGTGGCTGGTACGCCGTAATATAACTGAAATAACTATAAGTATTATGAAAAACCCCAATCAAACAATTGACTGGGACAGAATTTATGTTTTATAGAGTACATAAACTTTATTAAGTAATTGTTGCCATAATTATGTATAATAACATGAGAACATGAATAAAGTAATCGTTGCAATGATTATGTATAATGTCATGAGAACATGAATAAAGTAATCGTTGCCATAATTATGTATAATGACATGAGGACAATCATATTTTTATACTTGTCTCTGGCAGTACTTTCATTTACAAAATGTACTAAATTCTTTTCAAACATAACTGGTAACAGGTTGCTTTAGATGGACAGCGTGTACAACAAAGTACTTCTTAAGCATATTTCTTCACAAAAAATGATTTTAAAAAAAGATAATGTGTCAAATAGTTAAATAGTGTTAAGTGTTAAATAGTATTAGTAGTGTTAAATAGTATTTTTATCTATTTAACAAACCATTAATATTCATCTTAATTCTTGACCCTTGATTAATCATTATAGTTTGTTTTAATTTATTAGTTGAGATACTAACATAAACTAGTTTTATGGAATACGTATATCAAGGTGCGCTGCTCTCTCCACATTTGCTGGGCTGTGTCTCACTGGTAGACACTGCCAAGGGAGCATGCACTAATTCCACTTATATTTATGTGGTTTTAAACTCCACTCACCATTAACTGGCTTAACCCAAACCCTAATGTGGACCCTATATGAATGTTACTGATCACACAGACTTTGCATTTAAAGTCACATTTGCACCCCAAAATTAGGTATTTTGCGTTATTACAGAATCACATGAGTTATAGATATTTTGCTCAAGAAGTAAAAGCTAGAGGTTTTCTGTTAATTCCATCTCCAGATTTGTAGGTTGACAGTATAAAAATAATTTTAAAAAACTGAAAACTAAAAATTCTGCCAGAATATTTTAATTGAGGATATGTCAATTTGCTTTCATATTTGGCCACGCTAGGCAACCGACATTATTCCAAGTCAACAGTTATTTGCCCTGCCCCTTACAAAATCCTAACTGCGGACTTGCAGAAGCATAAAGGCTTTGTTAATACAGGAGGAAAAATGGCCGGCCTTCTTTTTTGTTGAATTTGAATTATGGTAGGATTTCTCTCCTGGCTCGCACAAGCCTTATACCGACTAAATATTTTTTTATTTCAACGTAATTGTTTTAATTGAAGAACAAACCTCAAAACTTGTTAAAATGGAGGCAATCAGAATTTGTTGAAAAACACAAATTTTGGGTGCATATGTGACGTTAATAGCATTTTCGTGGCTCATTACATACCCTATTGGCACACTGAACAGGCATACTCTGGATTTGAGGTTTAAGTTGGTCTGATGACCCTGGTTATACGAGGGAGGCTCCTCCCTCACTATCGGCCCTGTGTCTTTCAGGGTTTCCATAAGATATCAGAATTACAAAGAAATGAAATAACCTTGAGTATGTCTTAAACACCAAAGAAATAAATCAGTAAATAAATATAAAAAATCTTAACTAAATATTCAACACACATTAGTACAAGTGAGCTTCAGTAAAAAAAAAAAAACACACTAGCTTTACATTTTTTAATGACTAGTTTTATGTGTTGAGCAAACATAAGAACTGCAACAACAAAAAGGCATTTAAACTAACAAGACCAGATATGATTTGATGGATTGAATGATTGGTGTTCAATGCTGTGCTCAAGGGTATTTCACTTATATGACGGAAGTGTACTCCAACAGCCACACTGACACAACCATGAAATGAAATGTGAAGTTTTTGGCTCTGTTGGAAAAATAATGTTCCTCCAGTGCTAAGTAAAAACAGCATGACTACTCTCAGAACACTGGCCCTTATTCAGATTGATCTTACATGTACTTGCGCACTCGAGACAGATATCTGGCTTTATATTGTCATTTAGTACAGCTGATTGTTAATTAAAAACTGTCATAAAATACTGTACATAATAACTTTACTCGTAATACTAGTACTTACAATACTAGCTTCACCCAAGAAAAAACATCTGCATAAAATAGTGAAGTTTGTGTGAACTGACCTCTCCTGGGACAATCAAAACTGTTCAGTTTAGACAATATGTCAGTTGACAAGTTTTTGTAACATGGTTAAGATAAGATGTAGGAGTTCTCAAGTGTCACTGAACAGTTAAAATTTTACTGGAAAAAAATGCCTTTAATTTTACTGCCGTACTTAATGTTATTTCACTCATGTGACAAAGATGTCTCTGAAGTTCATACTGCCAATAATCCATTGTATATGGAAGATACCTGGGGCTGTCAGACCGCCCAATCACAGAATTCCCCGACACCTGGCCGACCAGTCAGTCTATGGACACCTGGCTAACCAGTCACAGTATACGGACTGCTGGCCAACCAGTCCCAGTATACGGGCAACTGGCCAACCAGTCACAGTATACGCACACCTGGCCAACCAGTCACAATATACGGACAGCTGGCCAACCAGTCATTGTTCTATAACAATAGCTTTATAATGAGCACCAAACGATAAGGAAAAAAAATATTTTCGGAACAAAATCAAACTCAGCCAGGGACCAATGACGAAGCAGACATACTACTAGTGTACCACGAGGCTTGAACAAACAGTTTGTACATTTTCATAAAACACAAGTACGGGTCGGTAACTGGGAACTATGGAGATTTTAAGGCATGCGCATTTTTTGCATTGATTTATTGGTGTTTAATGCCGTGCTCGGGGCCATTTCTGGCTGAGGGCAGCATTTTCCGAGCACAGTCATGCGGTCTTTATTAAGCACTGGAGGAACATTAAGTTTCCAACAGAGCAAAAAACTTCACATTTTTGGGTTGTGTTAGTGTGGTTATTTATCAACACCAATCAATCAATCAAGGGCATTTCAATTACATGACAGCGGTAAACTTGCAACAGGTAACAGCAACATCATGTTAAGTGTTATATACATGTATAAATTCTCTGTTCTGTGAAAAATAATGTTCCTTCACAGCTGACAGCATGAATATACTCCAAAACATACTACCCTAAGTCAGAGGGTGCACATTTTTGTCTAAACAATTAAAATGTATGTTTCAATATGGTGAACTAAAATTTGGAATAAATAGCAAGTGCTTCAATGTGAAATAGCACTGTTTAGCATGTCTTTGAATAAACAAATTATTGGCTTTTTTAACTAATTAAGCATTTAAAATGACAAAAACAAATTCATGAATATCTGTAAGCTCTTGCTCCGCAAAATAAATACAAGCAGAGCACTTTTTCAGCATGCAATGGCACAACCAAGAAAAATTTATAAAGTAGTCTAACTTTGTCTTCAAAATTTAAAATCATACAACAAAAATTAAAACATGGGTTATACATAAAGTTTAACTAGGAAAAATGTGAGAAAAAAAAATTATGATACTGAAATTTAAGTAAAAACAACAAGAAGTCTAACTGACATATCATTAGGATCATAATTATTATTTTAACATCACTTAACAATGCACAAGCATTGTCCTGTGAAGTTCTCCCAAAGATCCGAGAGCTTGAAGAAAGTAGCCTATAGTTTGTTTATCAATTAGACACATAGGAGTCGAGTGCGCTAAGATATCTGGGTCTTGAGGAAGATAAACAAAAGCACATGGCTGGGCTGTTGTAGTCGTTCTGATTAACTGTTACATTGGTGTCATTTTTCTGGACATTTACAATTTTCTTGGTGTCAATATGTCCCGTAAAAAATCAAAACATGGCAAGAGTTCATTGCAAAAGTCTAGCCATGTGCTTTTGTTTATCTTCCTTGAGACCTGAATCTCACATGCAGTTGACACTGCTATCTGATCTATTATACACGTTTATCTCCAAGACATTCTTCAAACTTTATATAGAATAAAATAATGAAAGGAAATTCCCTTTTAAAGCACAATAACAATTTTTAAAACAAAATCAATTCCATTGTCATGGTTACGGTTCATTTTCAACTTTGGTTAAATTTACTAGTACCATGCTTGTAACAATATTAAAATTAAAAAAAAAATTGAATTAAACAATGCAAGATTGCACTTGATCAGAGCTTTCAAAAATTATAATATACAGCTACAGTTTATGATAAATTGGCACACATACATGCACAAAAACAATTTATGCTGATAAAGCTACAAAAAATACAGATTGAATGCTTTGAAGTTCAGCACGATTGTTTTCAGTTAAGCACACATATTTGTTTTTAAAATGGTCAAAATCACAAATATATCCACATCACATCAGCAAATATCACAATTTTCTCACAACAAATTAAGAAAATTAATACGTTTAAGCAATCCATTGTTGTTATCGTTTAATACATCATTAAAGTTTTTGTTTCTAAATCTGTATACCTCAGGACGGTAACAAAATTATAGAATAACAGATAGGCCGTATACAAGAGTTTCCAACTTTGGTGTTCTGAGTGAGTGAAAAATAAAACATAAAACATAATTGTATGGTGGACTTCTCCTGCCATATTATATTTTTTATAAATGAAGAGAGAAACATATGTTTGCCTCCACCGGGATACAAACTTTGCTTGCCTCCACCGGGATACAAACTTTGCTTGCCTCCACCGGGATTCGAACTGCCATATTATATATGTTAACCTCCGGAAAAAAATACAGTTATTCAGTAAACATGTATTTAAACTAGTATGTAGCTACATACACTGACAAACAATTACTATGATCAGATTTTGGTTGATATTTATTGAATAATAGTTAATGTTATGGAGACATAAACTTTGTGGCACGGAAAGTCCACCATGTAATTATATGTTTATGAGGCTCTAATAAAATAATGAAAAACGTCACCCCACTTAGGACACGGTTTTTGGAAACTGCTGTATTCGGTAGTATCTATTTAGACATACTTCAGTAGTTCAGTTTTACGTTTTTCCCTTTTTTTTTCTCAAATTGTTGCATTACCAAAAACCTCCACACAGCACAGTTGAAACATACAATAATCAGTTTGTTTGTTTGTTTGATTGGGGTTTTACGGCGTACTATATATGACGGCGTGCCAGCCCCGACGCCACTGGCAACAAACACTGACCAGATACAAGGCAATCACAGGACATAACAGGACGCCACAACAGTTACTTGTTCCCCCTTAGCTCTAAGAGCAACAGGTTAACAGGAAGCTCCCTCCAACCGCCCACTACAATAATCAGATACTATTGCTTGAAAATATTACATCTAGTTAGATGATTAATGGGGAACACCATAATTTCCCCAAGTTTTTAACCTTTTTCAATGACGAACTCACAATTTTTATGAATTACCCACAAAGTTAATTAGAGGGTTTCCAAATGTGACCATAACACATTTGGCGATTTAAGTAGATTTTATGGACACATCCATTAAGACCGTAGGCTGGCCGTTTGCTCTTCTATTTCTTTGATTGGAGTTTTACGCCAATATTCAAGTTATTTCACTGATATGATGGGGCACCAGGCCCAGTGGTGAAGGGAAACCACCCTTGACCTCACTAGAAACAAAGAAAGACGAACACAAGACATATTCATCCTTAACCCCCTCCACCTGGGCAACATGAAGCTCCCTTCAACCGCCTGTTCTTAAGTTTACTTCACTCATATGAGATTTGACAGCATGCCAGCCCAATGGGTGAAGGACCCCTACCCCGACGCCACTGGCAACAAACAATGACAAGATACAAGACACCCATAGGGCAGAGCAGGACGCCACCAACAGATCCGCTTCATATTGCCACTTAGATCTGAAAGCACCAGGGCAATATGAAGCACCCTTCAACCGCCTGCTTGCCCTTAGGAAACTAGTCTCTCCGTAAATATTTGACCCTCCTCCCTACACCCCCACCAAACAAAAAAAAATAAAAAAACTTTAAAAAAAACCCCCAAAAATGGGGCTTTCTACGACAATGAATAATTAGTCTCAACATTACCAAATATTGCTCCTCTGTTGGAAGTTACTTCAATAAACAGTACTTTACTAAATACCCAATCACATATTTTTCATGAACAATTCTTATCAAAAGCCAATTAGATCTGCATCTCATGAGACAAACGGACTATAATATCCTCACATAATACAGGTACGAATCATTTGATTACTTGACATTTAAACATCAATTCTTAAAATGGATAAAACTTTCACGTCATAATCACAATTGACCGGACTCTGCTTTTGTCTTTAAAAACAGATACAAGTCTGTAAATATTTTTAACTCCATAAAAATTATTAATTTACCCAGTCCATCCGTAACACATTGTACACAAGGCAACCAAACTTAAAGTAATACATATGTCAATTGTCAGTAGAACAGGATATTTGGTTTGTTTGTTAGATTGGGCGTGCCAGTCCAATGGGTGAAGGAAACCACCCCCGACGCCACTGGCAACAAACAATGACAGTCACAGGACATAACAGGATGCCACAACAGCTTCTTGTTTCCCCTTCACTCCGAGAGCACCAGGGCAACACGAAGTTCCCTCCAACCGCCCGCCAGGATATTTGGGGGAGGAATAAAAGAATATCTCTCAATTTCTACTGATTGTTAATGATATAACTAAATACTTGCTAACATGCACATCTCCTTAGATTTTAAGAATATGTTTGTTTGATTGGGGTTTTACGAAAGGTTATTTCAATATTATAACAGCATGCCAGCTCAATCTGTGAAGGAAACCGCCCTTAACTCCACTGGCAACAAACAATGACAAGATAGAAGACAAGCACAGGACATAATAGATTAAGAACATGTAAAGCTAGAATGTGTATTATCAGAAGTGTGCAACGGGCCATTGCTCTAGCACAACCGCATTGAGGTGTTTGGCCAGTTTT
>JAUELC010054189.1:0-12513 GCA_031471745.1 Cryptochiton stelleri
TTATGAATCCAACAGTCCGGCAGCGTACAGCGGCGTAGCTGGGTTATGGAAAGTGGTCCGTGATCGAGGAGTTAAAGCGTCAAAAGCGCTGGTCATACATTGGCTAAAAGGACAACAGACCTTACTTATACCTTACATCGACCTGCCCGATGCACTTTCAACGCGATCGTGTGATCAACCAATGGCAAGCGGATTTGGTGGACATGGAAAGCCTGGCCAAACACAATGACTGCTACCGCTACCTCCTCACCTGTATCGATATCGTATCCAAATACGCCTGGGTCATCCCGATTCGGGCTAAAAAACGGGGGGTTCAGTTGATCAACGCCTTTCAGACCATCTTTACCACGGGGTGTCAACCGCAGTATTTATAAAGAGACGAAAGGACAGATTTCCTGAAAAAGCATTTCAATAGTTTTTACAGAAGAACAATGTGTATTTTCACACCTGGAACGAAACGAAAGCCTCTGTGGTGGAATGGTTAAATCACACGTTCAAGGGGCGTATGTGAAAGTATTTAACAGCGGCCAACACGCAATGGTACATCAACGTCGTACTGGCTTTGGTGGAAAGGTACAACAACGCCTATCATCGCAGTATTGGAAGGACACCTGCACAGGTCACCGTACGCCAGCAAGCCACCGTTCACCAACGTTAATACGGGGAAATCAACGCACCACCCAAGCCGGCTAAATTCCAGGTGATCAAGTACGCATCAGTAAAGTCAAACGTGTGTTTGAAAAAGCCTACCTACCGAATTGGAGTACGGAAATATTTCGAATTAAACAACTGCACACCCGACTCACTGTCGTGTACACGCTGGAAGATTTAAACGGAGAGGTGTTAGCAGGTACGTTTAACGAGGCTGAGTTACAACACGTCACGACCACCCCCGACGAGTATTATCAGGTGGAAAAGATTCTCAAGACGGAAACATGCCAGCGAAAACCCTAGCATTGGGTGAAGTGGCTCGGTTGGCCAGCGAGTTTTAATTCGTCGATTCCAGCAAAAGACTTGAAACTTATTTAAACACCAACCACACAGAGGTATGTTAGTCCAATCACCGACCATCGATGAAGATTGACCTGATCGATAGGGCATGGATCGCGCTGTGACCCCTTGTGGAACAACACTACGAAGACACGCGTCAGTGTGTTAGTGACGGTCATAGTCACGCTGGGTCTTTGGGTGGGTGCTATTACCTCGACGTGGCAGCTCTCGCAGCAGTCCGGTACCCCTACAACAGATCCTTGACACCCATCACCCCACCCGTCCCACACACCCCACCCACACCACACCCATTCAGTCTATACAGGGACCAGCCTCGTGTGGCACACCCCGTAGTGGGTAAGGGGTGTTTCACGCAGCTCCACTCACCACAGGCACGAACGTCATTAACAGGGGTGATGGATACCCGATTTCAACACCCCTTTACAGCCCTGATCTCAGGCGCCACGGGGAGCGGCACGTCGTTCTTTACCCGGACAATAATTCAACACGCACCTACCTTGATACATTCCGTTCCCGATGGAATCGTGTGGTGTTACGGTGAATGTCAACCTCTCTATGATACCATGCCCAAGTTAGAACTCCACGAAGGGTTGCCCGATGTGAAGATGTTCGATCCCAGTGTCAATACGTTAGTGGTCGTTGATGATCTGATGGCTGAATCAGACGAGCGCATCACAGCACTCTTTACCAAAGGAAGTCATCATCAGAATATGAGTGTCTTGTACATTGTACAAAATTTGTTCCACCGAGGGAAAGACCATCACACCATCAGCTTAAACGCTCAATATTTAGTGGTGTTTAATAACCCCCGTGACGCCTCTCAAATCAACCACGTCGCCAAACAGATGTACCCAGGACAAACTAGGTTTGGACGAGAGAGTTTTGAGGATGCTACACGGAAAGCGCACCGCTATTTACTCATTGATTTAAAGCAAACTGCACTGGACCATCTCCGTTAACGCACTGCCGTCGTCTCCGGTGATATCCAGTCCTGTACATGTTCAAGGTATAAAAACAATCCCACGCACCACCAACCCCCTTCAGCCATTGGACCCACATCGTAAGTAGCATGTAAGCTCGATTGAAGACACACCTGCCATCGTTACGTGTGCTTGCCAGAGCCCCACCAGACGTGTCACGCGCATTGGTCCCTGGATGTGACAACCGTGTCATCACGTGTCTGAGTGACTGTGCCAAAAACACTTTAAATGGGAATGTACACCTCATCCAACCTCAACAGTCCGAGCCACAGTCGTATAAAACACAACTCTGGCTCCTGGCCAACAAAGCCATCAGTGTGAAACGGAAATGAGCTGCCAGTCCAGCGCTCTCGTCGGGCCGATCATAGGACTGATTTTACGCCGTGTTAGGTAATAAGATAAGTGTAATGTTATAACACCGTGTAATACATGTATAATAAAAATGGACGTGTTATGTAATAAAACCAGCCAGCAGCCGTATTATGTTATAACAAATTCCCTTCAATGTAATAATCGATTAAAAACGGGTTATGTAATAACAAATTTACGCGTTATGTAATAATAGGGCCTTAGTTATAGGGAGCTCCACCTCATCTTCACAATTGTCTTCAATGGTGTTATCATCTTAAGTTTAGCCCTCTTGCTGGCTTTTGTATGTTCACCAGCTGCATGATAAATGTCTGGACTTGTATCCATCAGTTACCATTTGAATCTACAAATTCCTTGATTCACTGCTGTGACGGACCTTGTAGGCATATTGAATAAATTGGTGAACGCCTAAGTCTGGCCTATGAATTTTGACCTGATCAATTGACCTTTCACGCCATTTCATCACTTCACGTTGCTTTATTCTCCAGCTGTATTGGTCGATTTGACTTAATGTATTGACCAATAGTTCTATTTTATTTCGTCACTACCTTAGCTGTTACGTTCTGTATTCTCGATATGTATGGTGTGGCATATAGGCCTACTTATATTGATGACATATTTGATACGTTGATCTTCACCGGATGGACGTTTTGTCTGCAACGCCAAATATGGCACAAATGGCCTTTTAATGGATTACATAAATGCCGAAAGTCGGAGGTAAATAGAGGTAACAGAGGTAACAGAAGATAGCTTTTTGATTAATGAAGCACTATATCAAGCTTTTAAGCTGGTAAATTTTTCCCTCACTTTGCATACGTAAGTCCCAACTTAGCCTTTAAAGACCAAGCTTTGGAATCATAGAACCGAACAGTAGAAAATCAGACGGACCAGCCGGAAATCAAATGTTTCACCAAGTAGCATCACTTGTAGGCTGACATACGCCAAGCTCAATCCCATACAACATATTGCTACAAAGAATATTTGTATTAAGTTTAATTTAAATCTGATGAGCAGTTTTCGAGTTAACTGCTGGAAACAGTTTATTCTTAGCAACAATGTCGCCCCACCAATAGGCGAACACGCACCAAACTAAATGGCATGCGACATCTTGTCACATGGAATACTTCAACCAAGAATCCTATAATCGGATTTCAAGTCAACAGCTATAAACCAATTTAGATATTGGCACCAGGTGGCGCCGCTTGTAGGCGGACATATGGCAAACTCAATCTGATGCGGCATCTTGCCAAATTGAATACTTTAACCAAGTTTGATAAGAATCCTATAATCGGATTTCAAGTTAACAGCTAGAAGCCAATTTAAACTTTGTCACCAGGTGGCGCCGCTTGGAGGCGGACATATACCAAACTCAATCACATGGGACATCTTGGCACATGGAATATTCCTACAAATTCTGATAAGCCTGATAAGCGATTTATGGGGATGAATAGTCTGTCCGAAATCGATTATTACATTACAGTGTTATTTTTTTACACGGTGTTATAAAATTACACGGTGTTATCACATGACTTGAACCGTATAACATAACACGGCGTAACACTGGCGAAGTAGCTCTTGACAGGGAAACGTTAAGCCATGACGTCTGTAAAAAAGATGGCTCTGGTGGAATCTCGGTTATTGATAGCCTTGCAACGCGCCGCAACAGCAACAAGCAGGCTTAATATCCTATCAAAAGTCATGCCAAAGAGCTCTATACATTCGACCAGGAGAGGGAAGCGGTCTTACGACGGACAGACTTGTATGATACAGCGAAACAGCAGTACCACCGGACACCGCAGTGTTATTTTATCTATCAGACTCAACTGCAAAGTAACACAACCAACACCACCAACACAACACAACACACTCCACCCCAGGTATCGACGCCAACCCCAGGGACAGTACCACATCACTGTCATTATCTTCAGCATGACCATCGACCCTCAACATCCCCCTGGCATCCACCCACATCACCACCATGAACAAGATCAATCTGTCAAGCCCGTCAAACACCTCCGCCCATCTAAATCCTGGATTTCGACATGTGGAACTGGTCTTGACCAGTGTTCCTGCGCATCTCCGCAGAAAAGCCAACGGTGGCACCTGAGACGCACATGGTCGATTTAATCAACGACGCCATGCGCGATTGACGGTCTTTAATACACCACCCTCATCCTTCTCATCCTCACCCTCAACAACGTCAATCGGCCTCACGGTCCACACCAGCCCATCTTTCATTACCTCGACACCCTGAAGCACACACACATCCCGCAACAACGGTAGCACAGCCCGCAAGGGGAGGGGGTGGTAGCACACCCCGCAATGGCAGCACGCCACGCAGCGGCGACGATGGCCCCTCTCGCAACGGACAATTTGCGACAAAGCCCTCACGACTCCGCGCGGCTCACCACGCCGTATACCCAGCGCAACAGTAGCCCGCACCCCAGGAGGCATGTCATCCATCAACGATCCATCAACAAGACCAATCCACCACCTCAACCGCACCACGTCGTACCCGTCAACGCCCTATCCTTTTAAGTCCCTATTAATAGACCGACCCGAACACGGAGGTCTCAGTTGTGTGTGTGCTGTGTGGCGTGTCTGATGTCACTGATGTGGCTGATGTGACTGATACCCCACTCACATTCACGCTCCACTGACACGCTAATGACACTATTGAATGAGAAAAATCATTTATTTGTTCAATCACAGATTTTTTAAAACAAAATGGTAAAATTAAAAATTCTGTCTCCGCTACGAGATGCACGTTCCCACCGTGTGTACAATGTACATTGCACAACTTTTAAACCAATTAAAGTGCTATATTGAAAGAGAAATTATGAATTACTTATTTGGTTATCACTAACAGCTTTTTATGAAAACTATGGTAAAATTAATAACTCTTTCTCCGCTATAAGATACGCGTTTCCTTCAAACATACACTGACCAATTTTTAGACCAATTCAAAATCTATTGGAAGTGAAATTGTAAATTATTCATTTGGTTATCAATCGCAAGTTATTAAGATAACTACGGTAATAATAAAAAAACTCTGTCTCCACTGCATGATACAAGTTCCTATCAAATGTACACTCAAGAAATGTTAGACCAATTTAAGCACTATTGAAAGAGGAATATTGAAGTGTTTAAATCACAGTTTTTTTATGAAAATTACGGTTTGGTCAGATAGCCATACCGCTTTATGATAGATTGTCGAGAACTTGCAGACAGCTGATGTCGCTAATCATTATTTCCAGCTTCAAGCGCCGTTTTTTTTAGTACAAGAAATTTAAGAATAAATAACAGTGAAACTACTCATCGTACACCAAATCCGTAAATATATAACTGAAAGCTTACAAGACAATCTACACAATGGCATTAGTTGCGTTACTTTACGTACTAAATTAAGTGCACTACAGTATACCGTAAATTATTAGGCTGGTACCCGTTAACTGTAAGATATAAATACAACATCAACTTACTTGTTTACAAAGCACTGCATGGGTTAGCTCCACCATACATATCATATTCCTTAAATTTTAAATGTAACACTATGTCCACACGTTTTTCTTACAAACATCTTTTAAATGTGCTGTTCGCACGTACGGAATTGTTTATAAACTCATTTAAAGGGATGGGCCCAAAACTGTACAATACTCTTCCTGGGTACATCAAACAGTGCAATACTATTACTTCTTTTAAAAAAGCGTGCAATAAATTGTATCTCGACGAATATCTTAAAGATTTTTAATCTTGGATTTACAACAGATATATTATATAATATTGTATTTAAAATCTTTTTGTATCACATGTATTATGTATATAAATTTATTATTGTTTTAATTCATTCGTTTAAACATACATAGTCTGCATATATAGTTTTTAAATGTGTACGTTTGCAACAATAAACAGAATGGGAACAATTAAGGCAATATTGAATGAGAAATTGTGAAATGTATATCAATAGCAGAGGTGTTTTTTTTTAATACGGTAAAATTAACAATTCTGTCTCCGCTGCGAGATAAAAATTCCTCCAAATGTACATTATTTCATTTTTAGAACAATTAAAGTATTATATTGAATGACAAAATGTGAATTATTTCTTTGATTATCAATAATAGCTTATTATGAAAACAACGGTGAAATAAATCATTCCGTCTGCGCTAAGGGATACACGTTTCCTTTAAATTTGCACTGACCAATTTTCATACCAATTCAAACTCTATTGGAAGAGAAACTGTGAATTATTTATCTGGTTATCAATTGCAGGTTATTAAGATAACTACGGTAAAATTAATAATTCGGTCTCTACTACATGATACAAGTTCTGTTCAAATGTACACTGAACAAATTTTAAACCAATTCGAGCACTATTGAAAGAGAAATAGAGATGTGTTTATGTTGTTATAAATCACAGCTTTTTATGAATAATATGGTTTGTCAGAAAGCCATTCCGCTTTATGATTGTTGAGAACTTGCAAACAGATGATGTCGCTAATCATTATTTCCAGCTTCTTGCACTGTCTTTTCGAGTACAAGATCTTTAAGAATAAATAACACAGAAACTACTCGTCGTACATTAAATTCGTCGACAATCTACACAATGACATTAGTTGCTTGTCTTTAAGTACTAATTTAAGTGTACTACAGATTACTGACAAACAAATGTAAAATATACCGGAAAATGGATTTTCGTCTGTATTTTCCTCAGTTTTTCTTCGATATTATTGCAATTGAGACACAATATGTAGCAGACTGGCACAAAACAGACGTCACAACTATAAAACTTAGCAAAAAGACAATCCCATATTATGGCTCGTCGAACAAAGCTACGCTCAACGATATACATCGGTAAACCAAAAAAATGCGTACGTCAAAAGTGAAAAATCACCTGACATTCGGCCAATCATATCTCTGTTACCAATTCAATTTTCTTAAACTTCTATGAGAAAGGATTGTGATATAAGTCTGTCTTATTTCAACCCTTGTGGATTTTAAGATTTTAAAGCATTAAGTGATGGTTCTAATACGGCGGCGTTGTGACGTCAACATTAAAAATTATATCGACTTTTGAACCGAGTCCGGAATAATTTTGATTATATGAAGCAAACAGTTTTTCCAAACCATTAACATATTCCGAGAAAAATCTTTCCGATTTCAAAAGGTTATCTAAGTAAACTTGGAAACCTAATTAACAGAACGGGAACAATTGAATTCCGATAGATTCCTTATAAATTGGTAGAATAGATAGCATATAGATATATAGGGTGATTATAAGTGAATACTCTCAGTACAAAAGTTTATCCCAATTTGTGGCAAGTTTAGACTTGAAGAATATATCACTGTTTACTCATTTTAATAGCAATCATTACATTTTCTGATTTAAATACTGGACAATATGTCTACGTAATTCATGAAATGATTTAACAGCGTTTATAGTAAACATGAAACTGGCTCTACAGTCATATCTGTAGTACATTATCTGCCTGAACGCATTATTATAGGTGACTTTCACACTATTTAAAATATGTTCACGTGGAAACTAAATTATCGTATCAAACTTACTATTTGTAAACAGAGTTTCGAATTAGTTTTTTCACTAGCATAAAATTTTAATCTCGGCTATAAAATTGTATTCGTTACTTTTCAGCCCAAGTGGTTCAAGTAGACCTTAACAACAAGTGCTTCTCCTCATAAGTTACATAATGGCGAAAACATACAAAACCATATATATAGACATAATATAAAAAATGTTAACATTCTGCCAAAATATACTTTTTTATATATTTATTTATTTATTTTGGGGTTGAGGGTGAGGGGGATAACAGGCAGTGAATTAGACTATGGATATTTTTTAGAGTAACCGAAAAGCCGGATAAACGTATCGTGAATTTCAGTATAAATTAGGTAAACTGTTCCCAAATAATTCTGTTCGTTTTATTACGCTAGTTTTTCTTTTAATAATATGCTGAAATCTAGCTGCAGAGTTCGGTTTCTCTATCTGTCTATCATACATGTAGCCATATATAGAGATAGAGAACTGTGTAATTTCAAGTTTTTGCACTTCTTGCTTTTAGGCCCCGCGCCGTGGCTCAGTGGTTAGCGTGTCTGACTTCTGATCCTCCTCCAATATACCGTAAGGGTTCGAGCCCCCTAGTCGACCACAGGTATGAGGGAGCCACGTGAGGTGACTCCGGCTATAGCGGATTGTGGTTTTTACGAGGTTTTCCACCGTATTAAGTAAGGCAGAGTAAGAAGTGGATAATCCGTCGTCATATAAGAGAAATACCCTTGCGTACGACGTTAAACCCCAATCAAACAAACAAAAACAAATAGTTCCCAGTTCCCTATTCGGCTAAATTCTGCAAATGACGTGAAATTTCTTGAAAAATTGAAAATTGAACACCAAACAAAGCACTACACTGATACATTTTTGTTGATAAGACTAGACTTATATCCACCCGTCAGTATGGCACCCTATTTCGTATTACCGTCAATTCAATATATGTGCGTCTATCATAATATTATTTGATTAGTATCTGGGGCATTAACAATTCTGTATCTTTTAAACAAAATAGGGTGCCTGTGTAGATTTGATACCAAATGATGACTTTTGATAGGACTATACTTGTATGCATCTCTCAGCCTGGCACCCTGTTTCGTATTACCGTAAATCCTAAAAAATATGCGTATATTATCATATTATTTGATTAGCATCTGGGACATTAACACTTCTGTATCTTTTAAACAAAATAGGGTGTCAGTGTAGATTTGATACCAGATGGTAATTTTTAATAGGACTAGACATATATGCATCCCGAAACCTGGCAGCCGGTTTCGTATTACCGTAAGTCTTTAAAAATATGCTTGTATCATAATACTATTTGATTAGTATCTGGGACATTAACACTTCTGTATCTTTTAAACAAAATAGGGCACCAGTGTAGATTTGATACCAGATGTTTACTTTTGATAGTACTAGACTTATATGCACCTGTCAACCCGGCAACTTATTTCGTATTACCGTAAATTCAATATATGTGCGTATATCATAATATTATTTGATTAGTATCTGGGGCATTAACACTTCTGTACCTTTTAAACAAAACAGGGTGCCAGTGTAGATTTGAAACCAAATGATGACTTTTGATAGGACTATACTTATATGCATCCCACAGCCTGGCACCATGTTTCGTATTACCTTAAATCTTTAAAATATGCGTATATCATCATATTATTTTATTAGCATCTGGGACATTAACACTTCTGTATCTTTGAAACAAAATAGGGTGTCAGTGTAATTTGATACCAGATGGTCATTTTTAATAGGAATAGACATATATGAATCCCTAAACCTGGCAGCCGGTTTCGTATTACCGTAAATCTTAAAAAATATGCTTGTATCATAATACTATTTGATTAGTATCTGGGGCATTAACACTTGTGTATCTTTTTAACAAAATAGGGTACCAGTGTAGATTTGACACCAGATGGTCACTTTTGAAAGGACTAAACTTATATGCACCCGTCAACCTGGCACCCTATTTCGTATTACCTAAATTAAAAAAAATATATGCGTATATCATAATATCATTTATTTTGTTTCTGGGACATTTACACTTCTGTATCTTTTATACAAAATAGGGTGCCAGTATAGATTTGATACCAATGGATGACTTTTGAGAGGACTAAACTTATATGCATCCCTCGGCCTCGCACCCTGTTTCGCATTACCGTAAATCCTACAAAATATGCGTATATAATATTATTTGATTAGTATCTTGGGCATTAACACTTCTGTATCTTTTAAATAAAAAAGGGTGTCAGTGTAGATTTGACACCAGATGATCAATTTTGATAGGACTAGACTTATATGCACCCGTCAGCCTGGGATCCTATTTCGTAATACCGTAATACTAAACAGGGTGCCAGACTGAGGGATGCATATATGTGTGGTCCTATCAAAAGTCATCATTTTATATCAAATCTACACTGGCACCCTATTTTGCTTAAAAGATACAGAAGTGTTAATATCCGAGAACCTAATCAAATAATATTACGACATACGCATATTTGTTAGGATTCACGATTTACACTGGCAACCTATTTTGTTTAAATGATACAGAAGTGTTAATGCTCCAGATACTAATCAAATAATATTATGTTATACGCATATTTTTAGGATGTACGGTAAAACGAAACAGGGTGCCAGGCTGAGGGATTCATATAAGTATAGTCCTATGAAAAGTCATTATTTGGTATCAAATCTACACTGGCACCCTATTTTGTTTAAAAGGTACAGAAGTTTAAATGCCCCAGAAACTAATCAAATAATATTATGATACATGCACATACATGTATATTGAATTTACGGTAATACGAAATACGTTGCCAGGCTGACGGGTGCATATAAGTATATTCCTATCAAATTTGATCATCTGGTATCAAATCTACACTGGCACCCTATTTTGTTTAAAAGATACAGAAGTGTTGATATCCCAGATACTAATCAAATAATATTATGATATACGCATATTTTTAGGATTTAAGGTGATACGAAACAGGGTGCCAGGCTGAGGGATGCATATAAGTATAGTCCTTTCAAAAGTCATCATTTGGTATCAAATCTACACTGGCACAATATTTTGTTTAAAAGATACAGAAGTAAATTACTAGATACTAATCAAATAATATTATGAACGCATATTTTACCGTAAAAACGTAACAGATCCATGAGAAAATGTCTTCGAATAATATAAACCCGTCTTTGAATTATCTGAATTATGGAAATGTCTTTTCCCGTCACAGTGATAGATGGGATTGCGGGTCGATGAGGCGTACCATATGTGGTTCGGAAAAAAATCTAAAGCAAAATGAAAGTAAAATGTTTTTTGGTGGGTGATCCTTTTAACAGAGAACGAGAAACACAGTGCCTGTAAAACATGGCCAGAACTGTACGCATTTAAATAAAAGGAAGTTGTAAAAACGAGTAGGCCTAAGGTAGACAGGAAGCACATACTACTATTTCTAAAGTTGAAAATTCAGATTGAGCAACGCCAATTGTGATTGTACCTGAAATGACCATGGTATCAGAATTTGAGTTTAAATGCCGTTGAACTGGTATAATGGGCGTTGCACACTTCTGGTTAATAGATTTATGGGTGTATATGTTACCGAGTGCAAACATGGCCTTTATGGATTTAACTGATCCACATTGAGTGGTCGCTATAGTGACGATCAAGTTTGTAACAAAACAACTGGTGTTTGTCCATGGTCTTGTGCTCAAGGATTAACTGATCCAATGTGAACTGGTAGGTAGAGGATTTATTCGAAAAAACTATAAAACGACCAGTGGTTTGAACAGCTGTTATAGAACTACGGCTACGGTGATTTCTTTCCTTTGTCGCCTCTTTTTCGGTGTAAGGATTGCCTTTTGTACAGTAAATATTGTGATTCTACTTTAGACACCTTTATTCTTAAAACCGTGGTCAGTAATTTGAACGAAAATGCCAAAATATAGATAGCATTGCGTATTAATACATTTAAACCCCTAGAAGATCGATGTGTATCACTGTTAGGATGTGCTGTTTGGCAAAATATTCATAGTCACACAGGCAGTTCTAGTTCTGAACACAACATAATATGGGAAGTGTTTACTGTGTTGGAAAAATAATATTTATGCAGTGCTAAGTAAATCCCCTTATCCAGAGGCCCCGGATACGATTGCCCTATATCCAATATGTTTTGTTTTTCATTCAGAACAGTGTAGTTAAGTATTTTCGTTAATTTGAGGACATCGTGTGTTGTTTACCGTTATAATCTCTAATCGGTTGAGAAATCTGTATGTACCTTCAGATAGCGCCCTCTGGCTAAGGGCGGTGTGTTTTAAAGTATTGTCATACTGTCAGCTGTGGAGGAACATTAACTTTACAAAGAAGCATGTCACTTCACATTTTTACGATTGTGTAAGTTTCGCTGTTTACTGCTGGAGTACATCGCTCTCAGTCATATTACGGAAATATCCTGGAGAAATGTGTCTGTACTTTCAAATTGCCCAAATGGATAGTATGGACAAAGTTGTGAAACACCATGTGGAAACTGTCGGTATGGAGATGTCTGTGATAAGGGTAATGGTAAATGTCCACGTGGTTGT
>JAUELC010054300.1:0-19336 GCA_031471745.1 Cryptochiton stelleri
TGTGTCTAACAACATGATTAATCAATTAAAGTACAGTGTAGGAATACTCAGACACGAACTGTTTCTCTCAGCGTCTTAGAAAACCCTTTTCTCGACAAATCACCTCCTCCTCTCACATAGCGGTGTATTAAGACCCTAGAAGTCTAGTAAAATGAAATCAATTAACTGTTTGCTAACGACTGTAGTATCAATACACCGAGCATGAGGCAATATGTATTTTTGTAATTTGTTATTCCTCCACTGAGTGCCACCATAAACACTCGAGCTGTATGAACATCAATGCTGTCCGTTTGCTAATACACGTATTTCTTAATATGTGAGTTGTAGCTAAAACGTGATGGAACCTAGGTGAATGAACTACCCCGTGTTCGGACAACTTTAACTTCTTCGGATCAAAGAATTTATAAATAAAATGTTTCTTAATACGAAGCTCAATGGCCAGTTTTAAAGAAGACCGTTGGTATTGCATGTTTAGTGTCTAAACGCTACCTATTTTAATATATTGTATATCTATTCCCCCCCTGAACAACTATCAATTTCGTGACTGGGTCCTCTTCAGATAATCCATGAGAATAACACAATACAAAGGAAGGGTGTATTTCGTGGAGTTTATTTTGGACTTTCAAGTCTCATACACCTTGCCAAAGCATTAAAACATATATTGAATTGTTGGGTTCTGGACAATATAGTATTTGAACTCTCCAATAAATTTGTTTGTTTGATACGTGTTTTAGGCCGTACTCAAGAGTATTCCACTTACAACCTTTAAATACGAAGTCTAATGCTCTTCTCTAGGGCTACGGCCGCATGTTATCCTTAAAATAGTGCTTTCCACTAAGAACCTACTTTGGTGACCCACGTCTACAACCACAGTGACCATATACCATGATGGGATATAGGTTTGGACTTTTTGAACTACTAAAGATTGCAACGCATACGGAAACAGGGTTTTGTTCACTTAATTTTTAGCGTGGATCACCGGTGACTTTTAAACTAGGTTCATGTTTGCAAGATGATATGCTAATTGGTTATGTTTTGGCAACGGTTCAGTCAGGATTAAGTACTTTTAAGATGCACTTGGCATTATTTTTAAATTCATTGGTCTTGTGTCAGCACAATACAAGACAGACATATCTGTATATGACCTGCGATAACCGTTGGCACAGTAATTATAAAGAATGGGAACAAATCGGGTTGACAGTTGAGGTAATTATATAAAATACAACAGATTTAATTAAAAAAATTAAAGGTATTACTAACATGCCTCAACTTTACAAATAAAGGCCTAACATTATGTCGGGTCGGGGTCTACATTATGTCGGGGCGGGGTTTAAGGCTCGCCAGAAATTTCCGACCAAAGCTATTAACATTTTTTTGCAATAATTTGTAGTGTATTTTGTTATACCAAAAAATAAAGCAGACCACAAAGATAGTTTCATTATGACCTGTGGCCCGTCATAGAGGGATCAGTCAAATTCTTGCACCCTTCAACCCTAGTTCATTAATCAGACATTTGATCAGGTGCAGTCACATTATGGTCGCGGTGGTTCCAGGGAAACATAATATAGGAACCGTCAGTTGTTTGCCTCCTGTTCGATAAAAATATATTTGAGCAATCTCATGTTGGCCTCACATTAGAATAGTCTAAAAATGAACCACGATATTAAGAGCATTCAGATTCAAACATAGTGCAATAAATGAGCACTTCTGTTGGAGGAGTAAAATTCTCTATGCAACAACAGTCAACAAATCCCAGCCCGAGCCAGAATGCCGGTGTGGTTTATAAATTATCAGACAACTAAAACCATATACATTTAACATGGTTACAATGTCGGCATGAATGCAACCTTTATTCCTGCTGAAATGATTTATATCGGTCTTTGGGCAATTTTCTCCTCGTGTTTTTATTTTTTTTTTGCTACTTAAATCCCTACTTTTGTTATTGAGAAACTGACAAGTGGTCCACTGTCAATTTGTTTGATCTTTGTATGCCAGATGGAAACATCTGCAACAGAAGATATTTTAAAGCCATCATCAAGATTTTACAATTTCCCGATAGAACAATATCAACGGACGCTTTTATGTAGTCTCTATGGAATAAGACAAGGCGCTAACTCTTACCTCTAACCTGAACAATTGTAGGAAGCACAGCGATAATCATCAGTCAACCTTCATTAACACGCCCGTGTCGGGATCAGAGGCCAGTTTATTAACCCCGAGGAACGTAAACTGATCTCTGATCAACTGCTTTTATTGAATTATATGAAACGTTCCCAGACATTTTATCTGATATTGGGCATGCTGAATCCCTAAGGTATTAAATTAAAACCGGTTCACAGATTAGAAATGGCGTTAAGTTGTCGAGGTCTAAATCGTACAGATAGTATGGCATTGAATGCACGATGCGTCGGTGTGCCACATACAACCTTAAAGGAATAAGTCCACTTATTCTAACAAAAAATCACTCACTCACTGATCTGACTACAAATTATTAAAGATTGGTCTGAGCATGAAGGTTTGAACAGATCTGTTTATACATCCATGGCCTGAGTAATACAGAATTGTGATCGGAATTAGCTATATCTGCCCTGGTTTCCAATATCGTATTCCTACTGTACTTAAATTACTCATTTAAGCGTACTTGGAATTAAATATGTTAGACGAGGTTCAACAGAGCTGGGTAGGAAAATACTATTATAACCATTCAACAAATTATTCCTTCTGGATACAGCATATATTCACAGTTGAAAGATGTCATCGAAGGTTATAAAAGTGGTTAACAGTTTCCAAGTGAAAATATACGCACTAATAAGAAAGCAACATTATTCGCTTAATTTATTCTTGATTATAAATGAATACTCAGTGTTTGATATGCGCACTCTAAACAGTTCGAATTGATCGATGCTATTATGCTGTTATAATACCATGATATGCAACGGCTAATTTAAACTGATTGATTGAATTTTGACATTTGTGATGTAATATATATTGCAACCTATATTATGACTTCTGCCATTTTCCAAATGACGTACAATAGAAAACAATACAGGCTAACGTGATAAAATGGAAGATATTCGAGTATACCAGTTAATTTCAAGTAGAATTTTCTGAAAGTCAACATCATTAATTTGTATATAATTTGTCTATATATATACATAGGTATATAAATATATATATCCATATAGTTAAGATCAATTTTATCCCTCTTTGGTGTGGAGTAGTTTAAACATTCAACGACTCGAGCCTTCGGCCATAAGTATGGTGTTATGGTGCTGTTGCATTCAAAATAATAGCAAAACTCTGTTAATATAGACAACTCAGTCCGAGGCTTCCAACAGGCTGTATTTGTATTATTTGGCTAAAGCAGTGTAGGGTCTGATCGATAGGCACAATTAATTGTGTTTACAGATAGTTACCACCTTACTTAAAACTCTTCCACTTCAAACCGTGATAAAAATATGACATATGTATGACCATAATTAGAGAAACATTTTTACTTATATAGTATAAATTTAATATGAACGAAGTGTGCGCAAGCTTTATTAGATGCAGTGTAATGTGGACTCCGATATGGTTGGTTGCATAAACAGGTTAATGTTTACACTTCCACGTGTTGTGGCATCCATTAACACGAAAAGCTGTATTAGATTTTACACAGAACTGTGAATGATCTAACTCGCTTGCCGTTCTCGTCGTAAAGGTTATTGCGATTTCTATTAACAAACATCAACATTTAACAGCTCACATTGAACAAGTAAAATGCATCCACATGCCCAATAATAACGTTCAAGGAAAAGCACGTCCCATCTCCTGGCAACACAAACAGATTCAAGAGTTATTCTAACACCTCTTCAACGCCAACGGATATCCGTCCCGTCAATTTCGCGGGTCAAACAAGTGAAGAGCAACAGCTGACAGTGCTTCATCACGATGATACTAGATAATGGATACCAGTGTAAATTTGACAGAATTTTAAAATACAACCTTGTATTTACAATATTAATATCCGTGTTCATATGACAATACTTTAACAAAACAGGAGCAAGGATAAGTTAGTCCTAACAGATAAATCATATTTATCTCATCAGCTTTAAAAAGTGAGTTCTCTTGCTGTGTTAAATGATATCTCGAGAGCCCCATGAAGCATTTAATTGTATCATGGACTTTTTAGGCCACGTTGTTTTTTAATTCATACATAAACTATTATTCAGTAACTGTTCAGCAAAACCCTTATTCCTCAAAACAGTTATTTGCTATCTACTATTTTAGCTGGGATTTGAATGGACATTTAGCCAATAAAGGACAGTTTATGGCAGTGCCATCTACAATGTCTGAAAAGCCCACCATATAATACTAATAGGCTCGATATGGCTGCCACAAAATGAAGAACAATTTCTAAACACTCAGGACACTAATTTGGGAAGCTGCTGTATCGGTCTATCTTCAACGGCTCACTTGATTTTTAGGTTTTCTTCCCGTTAAAAAAGGAAGAAATTAAAACCGATACGAATTGACATCCACTTTTCTTGTTCTCTTAGATCGCAATATGGCTCCGGTTGTGCGCAGTAAGCTAATCCTGGGTCAAACTGTTGTACCCCACACCATGTCCACTTGTGTGGTACGTCACATCAGCTTTACCGGTGTAGTACACAACATCATGCTATTTTGTGCGTTTAATATGTAACGAAGAACCCAACAGCACTTGCACATGTGTAGTAAGTAGCCTATCCCACATCAGGATCACATATGAAGTAAGTAAAATTATGTAAGCATGCGTAGTAATGAGCTACACGGGACTTGTATCTAAAAAAAACAAACCTTTGTCTTCCTTCATTGTGTATTTCATCAGCTATTACTATCAATAGCTGATGAAATACACAATGAAGAACGATAAAGGTTGTTTTTTTTTAGATACAAGTCCCGTCAAGCTCATGTTCACATAATGTTCACATAATTTTACTTACTACGTATGTGATCTTGATGTGCGATAGGCTACTTACTACACAGCAAATCAACCCACAACAGTAGAGTACTAATTCACTATAGACGCTGGCTCAGTGCAGATAAGCTAGAGATCATATCATCTATCTGACTGATTCAACCGTGGGTAATTGAGTAGAATAACCTGGGGATAGAGTTAATCTGCAGGAGAACCAGTTGGGAGGTATTGCTAGAAGGGAGTATAGCTGAGGGAGATATCAATGCGGCTATTCTAATGCTTCTTAGCCATTATATTGGCAGCTAACAGCATAATCAACAACTATTGGTTAATCGTAACACCCCAGTCATACATTGACCTATTTGTAATAGTTCAATCGATTGTTTGTTTGATTGGTGTTTTACACCGTACTTCACTCATATGACGGCGTGCCAGTCCAATGAGTAAATGAAACCACCATCAACGCCACTGGTTACAAACTATGACAAGACAAGCACAGGACATAATACATTGTGTAATAAGACAAAGTGTGCATATTTACAGTGCTAGACGCCACAAACAGTGGCGGCTTCATGGTACCCCTTAGCTCTGAGACCATCAGAGCAACAGGAAGCTCATTCCAACCGCCCGCTACTTCAATGGAATTCGTTTATCAAGAAGTATGGCTTGTCATGTAGATAATGTCTACATGACAACTATATGTGGCGGATTAGGTTTCCAAGAAAGGCGCTTTGCTCACCACGTTTCGAAAAACTACCTGGTGAAACATCGGCTGGAACCTGGAAACAACTAAGGTTCAAACATATCCAGCGGTTTGGGAGGAACAGAATAACAAACTACGTTTTGAAATATACGAGCAATATATGAGTATTGTATCAGTCGTAAACTGTATTTTACATTTAAAAGAAACAAGTAGCATGGGTCTTAGAAACCCAGCATATCCGTATTTTGTTTACAACTATAGACAAGTTGTCAAAAAGAATAGCGGCAGATTGACACGGAGAAGTCGGGATTGATGACATAGTATATCATAGAATATAATTACTTTGGAATAAGCATGTTGTTAAAGCGAGATATTGGTGGTACAGGAAGCTGTCAATAGCCGTGATATTCCCCGCAATCAATTCGCTTCATTGGGTGACATTATTCCGCTTTATCAAATTAATGGGCAGGCAAAACTACCCTCAAATGATAAATACCAGACAATCAGATTAGTTACATGTCTGATCAATGGGACACTCCATTGAGTTTCACCACATAAACACACCAATAGTCTGACCGTGAGTAATTAAGCCCACGAGTTAGACTACAGCATACATGTGTCATTCCAATTACATATATGGCTTTTTTGTGGAAGTGTTTTTCTTTTAATTTGACATTGTAATTAACAATTGGCTACCATTCGAAAATATATATTTCGATACACTAGATTAGTTAAGCGTAATAATTCAGCGACAACAGACCAACATTTACATTGACTCCGAAGATTGAAGAGTGATATCTATTTCAATGTAACAGTCTTTCTCTTGTCTTACTTTCTTTTGAAGTCAGGGTAAACCAATGGTATTTGTTTCCTTTTTCATCTGCTCTATGCAACATGGCTTTTGTGAGAAAAAAAGGCCTGCTGAGAATGATCTTTACTCGATTAAGTCTTCCATCAAACGTAACCGAAGACCCGCCGTACAAGACACGCCTCTCGCTGTTTTAACAAATGGCTTGCCAATTAGTGGCGTCCTCTTTTTCCATTTTATAAAACAAACATTTGCAATTAAAGTGTGCAATTAAAATTAAAGACAATTGTTTCTTGATCAATAACAAAATGCAGTCACATCAGCGCAGACTTGTGTTTTGTGTGGCCCCAGAGTGATTTACTTACAGAAAATATTGGGTTAGCTGTTCTGGTAATTTTGATAATACGTAGCTTGAGAGATAATAAGATAATGGGATAACTGCAAAAGTCATTTTGAACACAACCCAATATTTGAGTGGAGTATCTTAGTCATATCGCTATTGTCAGATCTGAAACTATTATTAAAATTATCCGGATAATCGACGTGAGGATAATATCCGCGTATACATTAATGTTATCTGTTATGCTATCACTACTATATCAATGACGTAACATTTAAGTTCGTATAATCCTTGACGGTAACTCATCGTCACTGTTTACACAGGAGGTAGTGTTTAAATCTTCATTACAGAGAACCATACAAAAAAACAACAATTAAAAGTATAAGAAAAACACCTAGGTAGCAATGCTACGTCATTTGACGTTAAAGAAGGTAGTGTTTCAGCTATAACCAACCATAAATGTTATGAGGGAATGGTCACTTTTAATTATATTGATTTTAATAATATTTATTACTATCGTATACAGGGGTGGGGTAACGGTGACGCACATATACTTTAAACAACTACACAAGGTCAATGCTACCCACCAGGAATATGGCATACATCTAATACAACACAATACATGATTAATTGTCATAAACTGTTAGCTTTGTAATTGTTCCATACACTAGCCTGGATCTGTCGCCCAATGTGTATACACTTTAATAATAGTAATCAATACATATAGCCGAACGTGTGTCCGCGTTATGTCAGTAGTTTATTTGGCAGAATCAGTCCACAGATGTTGAGCGTGTACAACTCAACCACACTACATTGAACGGGGATTTGGTTTCAACATTAAATAACCACTATAAGTTGTGTTTAGTGCAATAGGCGTCTTTAGCTTTGCACATTAAACATGTAAGGATATTCTAAAGCGCAACGATAATTGTCTTGTATCTATTTGACATTGCCACTCGTCACGTTTGAAATTCTCTAGTAGGCCTGTTAGGTTTTTAAAGAGACTTTCACGATAGTCCAACAATGGGTATATCACTAATTGTAACAAAATCTCTCCATTAAGGTAGAGTCGACGATAAGTGAAACACGGTGCACAAAATACCCCCAATGTCAGCTTAAATCGTAATTATGGAAGGCCAACACTGTCCTGGCCTGCTGTTTTTTCTAAACACGGGATGACTTATTGTAGCGACTGGAATACGTGTTGAAAACCATAAATTCCATATAAATATGCCGTTATCGATCGTAATAGCCCTTCCGAAAAACTGCCTGGGGTAACGATAATAAGAAAAAACAGAAAGCATCAGTCAAGAGAACTACTTTTAGCCAAAAATACATCAACATACATGGTCTCTAAAAACAGCCTTACAATCCTGTTGACAATCTGCACGTTGACGTTTTGTGATTACAACCAGGACCTTAAAACTGAAGAAGCTACAGGCAATAATTGTTTAATATCCTTTCTTCCCAGAACGCAGCATGTGTACAACAATATTATCATACTGCGTAATATACTCATTACTGTTCATGCCCTAATCTCCTCCCTCTCAATGGATTTGAGTTGGGTAGTGTGATTGCCGGAACTCATGCCTCTGAAGGCGAATCGATTATCACATCACGTCGGCTCCTCGTTTACTTATCTCAGTACCGCTAAATCAGTTTATGTTGACAAACCTATGGGAGGATATGTTTACTTTTATCAGCCAAATGGACTGATTGACTGTTATTAATAAACGCGGCGTTCAACAACAGTCAATCAGTCCATTTGGCTTATAAAAGTAAACATATCCTAGCTGATATTAATAAACGCGGCGTTCAACATCAGCTAAGTTGTAGTGTGAGCATTATATTATTTCTTTGATTGAATCGTTATGTCAGTGTACAGCAGCCCACTTTATTTAAACTAAAGAGACATAAAATGGTAAAAACTTCTGCGACCAGAAACCCCTTATCTCATTATTCAATATAAACGTTCGTAGTAATTTTGGAGTACTGTTCCATACTTTCTTTAAATAATGTTGGAGGATTTAGGACGGTTCTCTGTAGTTTAAGTTCATCCCCCACCGATCTGTTGTCTATGAATCTAAACAAAGAGTTTCATTGATCGATTTAAGTTCTGTTTAATGTGTCCTTACCCAGATGCAAGATCAGTGGAGCTATACAGTAAGAAACTATAAACTGTATAAGTTTCAAAATCCTCACATGAAATGGGCAATATAAAGACATCAGAGTCGATATATAGTACCAAACTGGGTATATGTCGCTGAGTTAATAACCTTTCCACAAATTAGATCTCACTGGCTTCGGCGGGACTTTAATATAGTGGCAATTTATTATTCGGACGGAATAAGAGTAGTAAGTTGTAATGTTTGTTTACTTACTTATGTGGCCTTTCCAGATCACAACCAGACAGCGGGGTTTTGTAAGACGGTCCACGTTTATTATGTTTCATTAAAAGATAAGTAATTTGCACGGTTAGAAATCCGTGAATTTCGGCTTGCGTCAATGTGTCTACTAAACTGATTAATCAATTGAAGTACAGTGTAGGAATACTCAGGCACGAACTGTTTCTCTCAGCGTCTTTATAAAATCCTTTTTCTCACAAATCCCCTCCTCTTCTCACATAGCAGTGTATTGAGACCGTAGAAGTCTTGCAAAATGAAACCCATTAAATGTTTGCTAATAACTGTAGAACCAATACACAAAGCATGAGGCAATATGTATTTTTGTAATTTGTTATACCTCCACTGAATGCCACCCTAGACGTTCCAGCTGTGTAAAGAACACACGTATTCCCCAATACGTGAGTTGTAGCTAAAACGTGATGGAACAAGGTTAACGTGGAGTTTATTCTGGACTTTCAAGTCTTACACACCTTGCAAAAGCATAAAATATATATGTTCTAGACAATATAGTATTTGAACTTTCCAATACGTTTGTTTGTTTGTTTGATAAGTGTTTTACGACGAACTCAAGAGTATTACACTTATATGACGGCGATGTACTCCATCATTAAGCAGCTTTACACATTAGACAACTTTAAAATATGAAGTGTAATGCTCTCCTTTACTGTTAATGGCCGCATGTTATCCTTGAAATAATGCACTGGGCCAGAGGGTGCTTTCCACTAAGAACCTACTTTGGTGACCCACGTCTACAATCACAGTGACCACACCATGATGGGATACCATGATGGACATATTGACCTACTGGAGTTAGCCACAGATACAGAAACAGGGTTATGTGCACTTAATTTGTAGAGGTGGATCACCAGTGACATTTAAACCAGGTTGCTGTTTGCAATCTGGCATGTTAATTGGTAATGTTTTGACAACCAAGCAACTGTGCAGTCAGGATTAAGTACTTTTAAGATGCACTTGGCAGTATCGTAAAACCCATTGGTCTTTTCCCAAGACTATACAAGACAGACAGTTTGTATATGTATACGGTTTGACGGTTGAGGTAAATATGTAACATGGAAAACAGTTTTTATAAAAAAAAAATTAAAAAAAATACGTTGATGCCTCAACATTACAAATAAATCAATTTCAAATTATGTCAGGGAGGGTTTTATAAATGTCTGACCAAAGCTATTAACAAATATTTGCAATACTTTTTAGTGTTTTTTTCTATATCCAAAAGTAACAAAGCAAACTAAAAAGATTGTATTATAATGGACCTCTTCTCCGTCTCAGATCTAAAACTATATACGTAACCACATGAACGTAAGAGTTTATAACATTCGTTGGGCAATTTTTGTTTTCTTGTTTTTTTTTTTTGCTACTTAAATCCCTCGTGTGTTTCTTTTATTGAAAAACTGACAACTTGTCCACTGTCAATTTGATTGACCTTTGTATGCCAGATGAAACATCTCCAACAGAAGATATTTTAAAGTCATCATCAATATTTTACAATTTCCTGATAGAACAATATCAACGAGAGCTTGTATATAGTCTCTATGGAATTAGACAACGGGTAAACTCTTACCCCTAACCTGAACAATTGTGGGATCCACGGCGATAATTATCACTCAACCTTCATTAACACCCCCGTGTAGAAATGAGAAGCCAGTTTATTAATCCCGAGGAAAGTAAGACGATCTCTGGCCAATTGCCTTTATTGAAGTATATGAAACCTTCCCAGACATTTTATATTTGATATTCGACATGCTGAATCTCTAAGGTTTTGAATGAAAACCGGTTCACTAATTAGAATTGGCGTTAAGATGTCGAGGTTAAAATTGTACAGATATTATGGCATTGAATACAGGAAGCATCGATGTGCCACATACAACCTTAATGGAATGTCCTCTTATTCCACAAAAAGCAATCACTTACGGATCTGACTACAAATTATAAAAGTTTATTGGTCTGAGAATGGACGTATCAACAGAACTGTTTATACCTCCATGGTCTGAGTAATACAAAAAATTGTGCTCGGAATTAGCTATATCTGGCCTGGTTTCCAATATCGCATTCCTACTGTACTTAAATGACTCATTTCAGCGTACGAGGAATTAAAAATGTTAGAAGAGGTCCAACAGAGCTGGGTAGAAAGATACAATTCTAATCGTTAAAAAATGTATCCGTTCTGCGTACAGCATTTCGATGAGGCATAAATAATTTTCACCGTTTAAAGATGTCATTGAAGGTTAATAAAGTGGTTAACCGAGAACAGGTGAAAATATACGTACTTAAAAGAAAGCAACATTATTCCTTTAATTTATTCTTGATAATAAATGATTAAACTCAGTGTTTTACTTTAGCACTCTAAGCATTTCGAATTCATCGATTATATTATACTGTTATAATACCCTGGTATGCAAAGGCTAATCTAAAATGATTGATTGGATTTTGACATTTGTGATGTAATATATGTATTATACTGACGCCACATCTATATTATGACTTCTACCATCCTCCAAATGACGTACAATAGAAATCAATACAGGCAAACTGGTAAAATTGGTATATGAACAGATAGGTCATTTAACGTGGAATTTTCTGACCGAACCTGCCTTAAACCTGCAGCTCAAAGTCAACTTGATTATTTCCATGGGTTAAAGTTAAGATCAATTTTACCACTCTTTGAGGTGGGGTAATTTAACAATTCAAAGACTTCGGCCAAAGGTATGGTGTTTTGGTGCTGTTGTTCTCAAAATAATTGCGAAACACTGTTAATATAGACAACTCGGTCCGAGGTTTCCAATAGGCCGTATTTGTATTATTTTGGCTTAGGTAATGTAGGGTCTGGTCGATCGGGACTATGAATTGTGTTAAGGGATAGTTACCACCTTACTCTTCCACCTCAAACCGTGATAAAAATATGACATACAGTATGTGTGACCACACTTAGGGAAACATTATTACTTATACACTGTATATTTTATACGAACGAAGTGGGCGCAAGCTTAATTAGATGCAGTGTAATGTGTACTCCAATATGGTTGGTTACATAGAGAGATTGGTGATTCCACCTGTACGTTGTGTGACATCCATTAACTCGAGAAGCTGTATAAGAATTTACACAGTAATGTGAATAACCTAACGCACTCGCCGTTCTCCTTGTAAAGGTTGGTGTGTTTTAGACGATTTCTATTAACAAACATCGAAATTTAGCAACTCACATTGAGCCAGCCAAATGCATTCACATGCCCAATAATAACGACCACGGAAAGGCAACAGATTTAAGAGATAGAGACCTTCTCAATCCCAACGGAAAGTCATGCAGACTATTTCACAGGTTCAATAAGACGAAAAACAACAGCTGACAGTGCTTCTTCGTGATGGTATTGGAAAATGTATACCCGTGTAAAGTTGACCAAATTTTTAAATATAATCTTGTTTTAACAATATTTATTTCCCTGTTGAAATGACAATAATTTACCAAAAGAGGAGCAAAGACAAGTTAGTCTCAATAGATAAATCATATACATCCGTTTTGAAAAGGAGTTCCCTAGCTCTGTTTAATGGTCTCTCCAGAGCCCCATAAAGTATATAATTGTATGACGGACTTTTTAGGCCACGTTGTTTATGTCTTCATATCATGAACAATTATTCAGTGACTGTTCACCAAAATCCTAATTCTTCATAATTTTTTTTGGTTGTTATATACTATTTTAGTTGGGATTTTAATGAACATTTAACTAATACATGTAATGGAAATTTTATGGTGGACCACCACACTGTTTTAAAATCCCATCATACAGTAAGCTTAATATGGCTCCAAAAAGATAAAGAACGATTTCTAAACACGTACGACACTAATTTGGACAGCTGCTTCACAGGCTCACTTGATGTTTAGAATTTTTTTCCCCGTTAAGAAAATATAGAAATTAAAACCGACACGCATTCACATCAGTTTCTCTTGTCCCCCTTAGATCGCAGTATGGCTACGGTTATGCGCAGTAAGGTAATCCAAATTCAATCTCATTACACGAGTAACTTTGATAGTCTATTATCATCAGCTTGGCATGTGAAGTCCCCACATCTAATTAGCTTACTCTTTGTTAATCGTGCGCACACTATGTTCATTTGCGTGGTACGTCACATCAGCTTAACTTGTGTAGTACCCCTCATCGTGTTCTTCACTGTGGTAGGTCACATCAGCTTAACCGGTGTAGTAGCCCGCATCGTGCTATTTACTGTTGAACGTCACATCAGCTTAACCTGTGTAGCACATTATGTTCATTTGTGTGGTACGTCACATTAAATTAGCCGGGGTAGTTCTCCGTGGATGTTCAGTTGTGTGGTAAGTCACATAAGCTTAACCGGTGTAGTAACCCGTACCACGTTCTTCACTGTGGTACGTCACGTCATCTTGAACCATGTAGTATTAACATGTGTAGATCTTATTATCTACATGACTGAACCCTCTGTGAATAATTGAGTAGCATAACCCGGGGATAGAGTTAATTTCTAACCCACATCATGTTCTTTTTTGTGGTAAGTCACATCAGCTTAACCTGTGTAGTACCCCGTATCATGTTATTTACTGCTGTACGTCACATCAGCCTAGCATGTTTAGTCTTAACATGTGTAGATCTTATTAACTGACTGACTGAATCACCCTGGGGATAGAGTTAATCTGCAGGAGAACCAGTTGGGAGGTATTTCTGGAAGGGAGTATAGCTGAGGTTGATATCAATACGGCTATTCTAAGGCTTCTTAGCCATGATATTGGAAGCTTAAAGCATAATTAACAACTATTGATTTCTCTTAATAAATACCCCAGTGATGCATGAACCTCTTTTGTTGCCTGTTATAACAGTGTAAGTTTGAAGTACTCCTTTGCTTTTATTTGCAATAGTTCAATGGATTGTTTGTCTGATTTGTGGTTTTACGCCGGACTTGACAACAGAATAACAAAATGCGTTTTGAAATATACGAGCAATATATTTGTATTGAATCAGTGGTAAACGGTATGTTATACACTTAAAAGCAACATCTAACATGGGTCTATGGTAAGCAGTACCCTTATTTGGTTTACAACTATGGAGAAATCGTCAAAACGATTAGTGGCAGATTGACACGGAGAAGACGGGTTCGATGGGAGAATAAAATTTTTAAGAAAACAATATATGTTAACCACTGGAAAAAGCATGTTGTTGAATCGAGCTATTAATGGTCCAACCTGTTACCCCCAGCTTTATCTAAGGAACCAGTCACTAACTGCGATTTTTCCCGCAATCAGTTCGCCTCATTGGATGGCATTAATCCGCTTTATCAAATAAATGGGAAGGCAAAACTTGATAAATACCAGACAAGCAGATTAGTTACATGTCTGATCAATAGCACACTCCATTGAGTTTCACCACATAAACATCCCAATAGTCTGATCGTGAGTAATTAAGCCCATGAAATTGACAGCATACATGCAACATTCCAATTACATATTTGTCCTCTTTTTTGTATCCGTCATACTATTGTTAATGTCACCTTTGTTCCTGTCTTAACAATCCTCTTTATACATCTGTTAACGTTGATCAGACTCAATTTTTAACTAATAACTAAAAACTCTTTTTCTGGATCATTCAAATCGTTTCAATTTTTAACTGTTTAACTTACAGTGCCAGTTTGGTAAAAATTCAGTTTGAAATAAATAGCCGAAGTTCTCCAAATCCATATCAGTCAAACTATAAAATATGTCGACGGCACTGTCCTTTCGTATAAAAATAACTATTTGTCGAGTGCTTGGGACGTTTGTCCTTTAACTTCATGCATGTCGAGTCTATGGGACCGATGGCAATTGGTTCCAGCACCAGAACTGTTGTTAAGTGGACGAGAGAGTACTGTTACACAAAGCTGGTATCCTCTATAACACTTTGGGGTATCATTTGAGGATTGTCAAACCATAAATCTCCTAGAACACTTCTCCTCGAACCTGTACAGGTGAATCAGATTTGTTTTATTATATTATCCTACTGGCATTCATAAAAGTCTGATCTTTACATCGGCCTAGTCCTAATGCGACAGTCAGTACCACCAAGGCGCCAGGAAACGGAATGTACACTACATAAAACGAATCCAATGAATTCAGGGTAAAATGGTTACCTTTGAATGCAAAGCAAATGACAACAACTTATTGTTGTATTTCAACTTCGATAATTGGACGGCACAAGGACATGCACAAGAAAAACAAAAACGGTTTTAATTAACTCAATAATTCACATTAAACCCTGATGAGGTCTGAAAAATATATCGAGTGATGAATTGAAATAGCTTTGACTCGAATTGAAAACATACAATTCCACTATAGGATTCACACATTTCAATGCTTGTTCATTTGTTGTTGTAATTCAATTACGTTTAAATTATTGAAGATATGCAATTCCACTATACAATTCACACATGCCAATGCTTGGCAATTTTTGTCGTTATTCCACTACACCTTCATAATTATTAAGTATTGCTGGTAAATCAAACTTTTAACCCAATGGAAAAAAGATTTAGGAAATGACTTTCTATCTCTCGTAGTACCTGACCTGTATTGAGCAATTGATGATCCATCAAATTCTAGTACTTGCTATTTTTTTCATCTTTGTTCATTTTGCATCAATAACATCCATTTCAGTACAAGAGAATAGGAGTAAATTGCATCGCTTTTCTGTACTGTTCTATCTAGCTTGATATCCATTCCATCAATTGTAAGTGTCACTAAATTCCTCAAGATAATCTGCTTATTTGCTTGATTGAAGTATAAAGTCGTACTTTAGGGTACTTCAGTAATATTGACGCCCGTGTCTCATTCTGACAAGGCGAGTCCATTCCACAAAATATGGAGTATAAAATTCAATTGCACTGTTGAAGAGAAAAAGATGAAAAATGCAAGAGATTAAAGATTTTGTTATTGTGTACAAATGGTCTACTTATCCGTTGAATAATAAATGAATATTACACGTAGGCCTACATATCACGGATGAGGGCGCACATGTCAGTGCGACTTTTGAAGTCAGGGTAAGAGTATTTGTTTCGTTCTTTATCTGCTCTATGAAAGATGGCTTTTGTGAGAAAAGGGGCCTGCTGAGAAAGTCATTTACTCGGATTAAGTCTTCCATCAAACCTAATTGAAGACCCGCCGTACAAGACACGCCTCTGGCTGTTTTACAAATGGCTAGCAAGTTAGTGGCGTCCTCTTTTCCGTTTTTAAAAAGAACCATTTGCAATTAGTGTGTGCAATTGAAGACAATTGTTACTGGACCAATAACAAAATGTAGTCAAATCAGCTGTGACTTCACTATTGTGTTTTCATAGCTCCACAGTTATTTACTTACATAACATATTGGTTTAGCTGTTCCGGTAATTGTGATAAAATGTAGCTTGAGAGATAATAAGATAAGGGGATAACTGCAACAGTCTTTTCGAAAACAGCTAGTAAAACAATCCGTTGTGTGCTGTCTAGAAGTATACGACTGGTAGATAAGACAGGAAAGTTCATTGCCAATAACTTTTATTAGTTCGTAATTGAGTTTCCTACCTCCGGTGATTCCGGCGCCGAATCCATAACACAATGCTTAAACTTTAAGAAATGTCGAAGAACTATGGCATTTAATTTAAAGGACACATGTATCTTATACAGCCAGAAATAGACAATAACCGTAAAATGCTTTCACTACAGCGTAGTAGGGGATGAGCTTTAACTGGTTGTCTTCTTTCTTAGTTTATCCGTTGTTAATTGGTCGGATAACCTGGAGAGATTATAGTTGTATGTGAAAGACAGATCGGAGGAAGCCCAATATTTGAGTGGAGTATCTTAGTCCATATCGCTATTGTCAGACCTGAAACTGACAATTATCTGGATAATTGCCATGTGTATAATAACCGCGTATACATTAATATTATCTGTTATGATTTCACTACTATTTGAACGACGTAATATTTAAGATCGTATAATCCGTGACGGTAACTCATCGCCACCATTTACACAGGAGGTAATGTTAAAATTCCCAATACAGAAAACCATAAAAAAAACGACAATTAAAAGTATAAGAAAAATATCTAGGTAGAAATGCTACGTTTGACGGTAAACAAACCATTGTTTGAGCTATAACCAGCTATAAATGTCATGAGGTAATGGCCACTTTTAATTATATTAATTTAATGATATTAATTACTATCGTATACAGGGGTGGAGTAATGATGACGCACATATACTTGAAACAACTACACACGGTCAAAGCTACCCACCAGGAATATGGCATACATCTAATACGTCACAATACATGTCATAAACTGTTAGCTTTGTAATTGTTCAAGACACTAGCCTGGATCTGTCCCCCAATGTGTGTACACTTCGATAATAGTAATCGTCACTTATTGCCGAACATGTGTCCTCGTAATGTCAGGAGTTTATTTGGCAGAATCAGTCCACGTACAATGTAAACTTAACCATACTACATTGAACGGTGATTTGGTTTCAACATTAAATAACCCACTTTAAGTTTCGTCTTTAGCTTTGCTCATTAGACATTGTGATGGTCTTCTAAAGCTAAACGATAATTGTATTGTATCTATTTAATTTGATGCCATTCATCACGTTTAAAATTCTCTAGTAGGCCTAACTGTTAGGTTTTTTTAAAGGATTTTCACGATGGTCCAACAAATGGGTATATTACTAATTGTTAAGGTAGAATCGACGATAAGCTAAACACGGTGCACAAAATACCCCAAATGCCAGCTTACGTCGTGCTGTTTGAACACTTACACTGCCACAGCCTTCTGGTTTCTCCGCGATTGGAAGACGTGTTGGATAACATGAATTCCATATAAAAATGCCGTTATCGATCGTAATAGCCCTTCCGGAAAGCCGCTTTCGGTAACGATAATGAGAAAAAAACAGAATGCATCTTAAGGCCAGTCAAGAAAACTACTTGCAGCCAAATATATGTACCTACATGGTCTCTTAAACGGCAATACATTCCTGTTGACAACCTGCACGCTGGCGTTTTGTGATTCCAACCAGGACCTTACGACTGACGAAGCTACAGGCAATAATTTTCTTCATATCCTCTGTTCCCAGAGCGCAGCGTGTGTACAAAAATAGTATGATAATGAGAAATATGAATGCTGGTTACAGTTCATGCCCTGATCTCCTCGCTCTCAATGGATTTGAGTTGGGTAGTGTGATTGCCGAAACTCATGCGTTTGAAGGCGAATCAATTTATCACATCACGTCGGCTCCTCGGTACCGCTAAAACAGTTTATGTTGACAAACCTATGGGAGTTTACTTTTCCCTTTCTCAGCGAAATCGATCGATTGACTGTTGTTCAACGCCGCGTTTATTGATATCTCAGCTAAGTTGTAGCGTGAGCGTTATATTATTTCTTACACTCAATCGTTCTGTCAGTGTACAGCAGCCAACTTTGTTCAAATAGAATGCGAAAAAAACTCAGAAACCCGAAGCCACTAATCTAATTTTCCAATGCAAACGTTCGTAGTCATTTGGATTACTGTTCCATAGTTTCTTTATATAATGTTGAAATGTTTTGGACGGTTCTATGTAGTTTATGCCCAACACCTACCGATCTGGTGTCTAGAAATCTACACGAAGAATCTCATTGGTCGATTTTAGTTCTGTTTAATGTGTCCTTACCCAGATGCAAGATCAGTGGAGCTATACAGCTGCACAGTAACAAACTATAATCTGTATTACTTTCAAAATCCTCACATGCAATGGCCAATAAATAGACATGAGAGTTGATATCTATAACCAAGTTGTGAACATGTCACGGTGTTAATCACTTATCGCCAAATTAGATCTAACTTGCTTCGGCGGAACTTCAACAGTGACACCTTATTATTCTGGTGGATTAAAGAGTAGAAAGATTTAGTGTTTGTTTAGTTACTCATGTGATTTTTACAGATCACAACCAGTCAGCAGATTTTCGTAGGAGTGTCCTCCTTTATTATGTTTCACTAAAAAATAAGTAATTTGCATGGTTGGAAATCAGCGAATTTCCGCTTGCGGTAATGTGTCTAACAACATGATTAATCAATTAAAGTACAGTGTAGGAATACTCAGACACGAACTGTTTCTCTCAGCGTCTT
>JAUELC010054301.1:0-12512 GCA_031471745.1 Cryptochiton stelleri
ACAGAGCTTTATTCCCGCCAATTTATATGAATTTTATTGTAATCATCTCATGTTATATTTTGGTTAATAAAAATCAACCAATCAATCAATAATATTACGATAATTATTCCTGAAGCAATACATTTGGGACTATAAGAACTAAGAGTGTTGCTGGACCCCACATCCTTTATGTTATGCCAAATCTAACCATTATGTTACCACCACGTCCTTAAATTATCTACTCTATAAGCCAATTAACGTCTTGCAAGGACACAGTCATGCACCCTGCCGGAGAACTAATTTTGTGCGTATCTTCCTATCATTATGTACCGTCTCAACTGTATTTGTAAAAATCCAACAGGTTTCAAGTATGTAACTTTTTTTATTAACATGTTTACATGGATGTGAATGCTTAAATATGTTCATGGATATTTAATACATATTTCAGGAAATATATTTTAAAGATTTATCATAATGCCACAGGGATAAAGTCCGGCGGGGTCGTATCCGGGGGGATCGTGCCCGTATGGGATCGTGTGCGGGCGCGATAAAGGCCAGGGGGCTCGTATCCGTCCCCCTCGAGTGAAAAGCTAAAGAACACAAATACTGCTTAGGAGTTTTCAGCTTACCACTGTTGCACACTCTCGTTACAAGGAAAGTACGTGGATTGTGACTGTTTTTTGCCAATACGATGGTAAACAACAAAGTTGGTTGTCTTTTTGATAGATTGTGCATGGGCGATATGAGGAAATGGAATTCTATATTTATTTCTCTAACAATTATAGGCAAACATAACATTACAATTGCTGCAGAAAACATCCACAATTTTATCCTGAAGAAAATTATCCTTCGGCATGAGTCAGTCTCTAACATATTGTTTTTAGATTCCACCAAAGAAATGGAGGTTTCCAAGATGGAATGAAATGTTGATTGAGAGTCGGTATTTATAAAGTGATTATTATGCTATCATATGGGATTGGCACCGGGCATATGCCTATATATTCACCTCTTATCATAATTAACTCAGCCTGGGAAAACAAACCTCATTAGCAATTGTCTTAATGTTTTGTTTTCATTTTGTTCCAGAGTTGTGCCTACAGATCGTCAATCATTTGTTATAATTGTCTGATATCGCATTAAGATGATATCTTATTATGAAAATGTGGTTCTATTTAAGAGAAGCAGTACATTTACAATGTCTCGGACAGCGTCAGAGTTGGCAACACAGTTTAAAATACAGCAATGTTCCTAACATCCCGTTTGCCAAAAAGTTCGTTAGTTGATGGATGGAGTAGCATTTTGAACCTATGGCCATTATCAAGTAACTCTTATTCCTTCAGATGTAATGAATGGCTGAATTCTGCCTTGACAGGGAATCGTTGACAAGGAAAGTGGGCCAAAGACAATACGATTATATAATCCTTTTTTCAGAACGTTTTGGAAACATTGTTGTTAGGGCATTGCTGTTACTGGAACATCAACGCAAACATAGTTCGTTGGTTGTTTCGAGTTGAAAAGAACTGACCACAAACATTCTCGACAGTTATTAGAGTCAGGAAGTGTATTGAAACGTACATATATATCTTAGTGAGTTTAACAAACGTTTGATTTTGACTTAAACGAAGTCAGTGTTAGACTTAGGCGACTACAACAGTGTTCCCAAAATGACCAAAGAGACATGTGTATTTTTTTTTATCAGCGTATGTTGGTATCGTTCAATGTTAATCGGTTTTAACGTCAATAAAATACATTCCATAATAATCCGACCAGAATAGTTGTTCCTTGCAATATCAACGCGGAATTGAACAGACGTTACTAACACCTCACCTTATATAAATCAATAGTGCTCTTAACACATTCACTTCCCTGTGATGAAGATATATATAGCTCTGCTGTATAGGCTGGTCGTTATGCTGTAATTGGTTGTTTTTCGTGTTTCAAATTGTTCTATAAAATTAAATAACCCTTCCAAAGTATAGAAATTCACATTTTGTATCTCTTTCTCCTAAAATAATAATCCTTAGAAAAACGAATTCGGTCTTAGTCTAGAGTTATATAATACCAGGCGTATTATTATCTGTACAAACCAAAACGAGTTTACCAAAGAACGTGACTCTTACTCATTGTGTGCGTCACGCAGAGTTATTGACCAGTTAAATCAACATTGCGTGAAATTCGACGATTACAAAAATCGTAAACGATGTGACGCTTTAAAGTACAAAAAAGTATTAAAAACATAGAAACACGATTTGCTCTTTAACTTATTAAACGCGTATTTTATATATTAGATAAAACCCAAATTAATAATCAAAATAAATCCAGTCTATATTAAGAACAAATGTCAGAAACTAAAGACATTAAACATCTGACTTAATATTCCTTTCCCGTGTAAAAATTACATTGTTACTATAATTAGAACATATAGAGGGTGTTGCCATAGGTAACTTCATATATCACAAGGGATAACTTTCGGTGGTGTTTGTTTCTTTAATTGGGGTTTTACGACGTATTTACGGTTAATTAACTCATATGACGTTATACATGATATCAACTTGTCATTCGCTGTTTAGAAGTAGAGTAGTAATTCACTCAAGAGCGTCATTGATATGAAAATAAATATGGGATAAATGGAATGTAAACGCGGACATCAATTTAACATGATACTTCTCATGATTAATAAACCGATAATCAAGAGAGTTCGTGTATGGCGAATTACACATATTTGTATGTACTTATACCATACCGACTTTGCCTTGCCGGTGTTTAGGTTGAAATTTCGAGGAATCTTCGTAAAAATCTCCCCCGATCCCCAATAACAACGGAAACGTCCATCATATACACACTACGGATCAACAGAAACATTATGAAAATAACAATAATACAATGGGGCAATATTCTAACAAACTGTCTCAGAATTTGAACGACTGTCCATTGTTCGATTAAACATTGGTCATTTAAACAATAGCCAATCTCATTTCATTGCAACACAATATGTGTAGAAATACAGAAACACCAGCGAGTCATGTGTTGATAGCTTTGTATATGACAAGTCTTTTGCAAAACATGACCGCGACGCAACAAAATCAATAACTCTTCATATGAAGATCTGCCATGCACCGGCGGCGAGTTCATGTGGACATTTACATTGGCAAACTGATATTGAGCTTGGGTTGGACTCATTTACATTTAGCTAACACTGGGTGACCACCCTTTCAACGGAATTTACAAAACACTCCACAAATTATCAGAAGTACGTACTTCAATGTTTACAATCTATTAATGTCTCCCATTGATGACCAGATCACCTATAGAGTGTTTCACTGCGGAAACCCGTATGACAGCAAGTGTAACTAAAATATCGGATATTTTACGACCAACTGGTACCTTTTAAACTGGTGGATAATTGAAAGTGAATTGAAGTGTTTTCCAAGAATTTTGGAGCATTTGCTCTACAAATAATTCGGATGCATGGAATGACAAGTGTACAAACAGTGACTAAATATAATGCATAATTCCAGATTTAATGGCTTATGGATTTCTTGTGGATGTATGTGTCATATTTTGTTCCCCTATTTGAACAATTGTCATTCCACTTCACCGATGTCATAAGCGAAATTGATAACAACAGAAAACGCTCTTTTGTAGTATAATATGGCCCTTTCGTTGCTTTGCCTATATTGTTTTGTTGTCTCTTTTATAAAAAAAAGCCTTACTATGATAGTCTCGACTTGTCTTTATTCTACCAGCAAAGTAAAAATAGAACCAAGGAGTTGATAAGACTGATAAGAACAGAAAACACTGGTATTATATTTCACATCTGTATGGCCGGGTGGTTTTCTGGCTTCTAGCCCAAACCAGCACAATGGGATTCCTATGCCGAATCTGTATCAATTCGTATTGACAACCAGTCTTCTGAATATAGTTTATTGCGACATGCCCTCACAATCATACTAATTATATTACTTGTTTTCATTTTACATTAATAGAAAGACAGAAATATAATGACAATATTTATTCCGAACTTTTTCACGCATATTTTGGGTGTAAAGTCAGTTTGTTAGCACTACTCACGACACGCCTTCAACTTGCATCACCATGCACTGATGCTTTGAAATACTTTTTCACTATTGAAATCTATCCCGTGTTCCCGAGTGACACTCAAAACTAAACAACACAAATATTGTTTAGGCTTTCCAGCTTCCCATGTAAATTGCGTGGATTGCGTTTGTTAGTGCGATGTAAAACATATGTAAAACAACTATTCTTTTTAGATTCCGTCAAAGTTAAGGAGGTTTCAGAGATGGTATGAAATTTTGATTGAGTGTCAGTATTTATAAAGTGATTATTATGCTATCATATCGGATTGGCACCTGTATAGATTTACCCCTTATCATAATCAACTCAGCATGAAAAAAAAACAAACCTCATTAGCAATTTTATTTCTGTTTTGTTTTCCTTTTTGTTTCAGAGTTGTGCCTACAGATCGTCAATCATTGTTTTAAGCGTCTGATATCGCATAAGGATGACACCTTATTATGAAATGTGCTTCTATTGACGACAAGCAGTACATTTGCAGTGTCTTGGACAGGATCAGTTCGGGAGAGTCAGTTACAGCAATGACATTAACATCTCGTTTGCTAAAGAGTTGGCCAGTTGATGTATGGAGTGGAACTTTGAACCTATCGCCATTATCAAATTACTCCTATATTCCTTCAGATGTAATGAATGGGTGAAGACGTTTAGACAAGAAATCCTTGACGAAGAGGGTGGACCAAAGACAATTCGATTATTTAATCATATTTCAGTTCGTTTTGGAAACGTTAATATTGTGGCATTGCTGTTACTGGAACATCAACGTCAACGCAAACATAGTTCGTTGCTTTTGTCGAGTTGAGAAGAAATGTCCAACTGTCAACATCGTTTATTTATAACTTAAACTAAGAGAGTGTTAAACAAGGGCTACTCTTAATGTTTAACCAAAATGATCAAAGATGAAATAACAGTCTTAACATACACGTTTGTGGATATTATCGGCGTGCCTTTGTCCCGTTTATTTGTAACCATAATTGGCCAGCTTCCAGTTGATAACGAATGCGACAATTAAATGCCTTTCATAATAAATCCAAATGGAATAGAAAGAACTGGAAATGTTATACATGAGATTACACCGACATAACACATAAGTGTATAGAAATATATTCAAATACATGAGTGGAAACATTTAGTTCAACTGAAGAGTTTAACAAAAGTGTGTCCTGATGATGGCATAATAAATGCTGAAATATTGAGTCCAAAGTTATCGTTTTTCGGAATTGCACTACTTGTGTATTATATAGGAATGTGCTGTTTCGGTTGGTTATCGTGATATGGGCTTCATGATTTATCTGTGTGTAAAGTAAATAACACACACTTCCAAAGTATTAAAAAACGCACTTTGTATCTCTTTGCCCTAAAAGAATAAGCCTTAAAAAAACAAATTCGCACTCAGTCTAGAGCTATATGATACCCGACGTGTTGTTATCTGCACAGACATGGCTGTTGTTCACACCAGAACGTGACAGTTACTCAGTATTTGTACGCCACACGTATTTACAGACCGGGTGAATCAATACATCGTAATATTCTCAAATTTCAAAAATCTTTAACGATGTGGTGTTTAAAACTACAAAATATGTCATAAACGTTGACAAAGAGAACTGCTCGTATGTGTATAATGTATATAGTCGATAGTTAATTAATTTATAATTATACTAAATCTGGTCCACATCCTGAAAAAGAAATCAAAAGCTTAGGCTTAAATAATTGACTCTACATTCCTCTCGGTCGTTCGAAGTGCATCGTTACCACAGCTAGAACATATGGGAGGTGCTGCCATAGTTAACTAGTTAGCACAAGGACTAATTGTCGGTGGTGTTTGATAGTTTGAGTTTGACGCCGAACTAAAGAATCAAACGTCCAAAGAGATTTGCGATATCTTTGAAAAATTACCCAGAATACTTAGTTCACTGTAGCCTATAATGTCTCTCCAATCAGATATAGAGTGATTCACTAGTACACCCCGTACAACAACAAATATTACAAAAGCTCACCTACTTTACAACCAATTGGAACCTCTTGATTTGTAAAGGATACTTGCTGATGTTTTGTCATTGTTCGATAAATACAACAAATATTTGCTTTACACTTACGATAATTATGCCTGCTAAAGCAATACTGCGGAACGATAAGAACTAAGAGTTTTGTTGGACACTATACATTCTTAATATTATACCAAATCAAACCATTATAACACCACCACGTCCTAAATTGATCTAATCTATAGGTAAGAGATTATTTACAAGTCTACAAATCTGACATATAGTCCTTTAAAGTTATAAGAGTTTCAAATTCACTGCCGATTTTCCACGAATTGAATCGGCGACGTGAAATAAATAGCAAATAGGGAATAAAATATGACGCATCAATCCATTATGAATGCTTGATAAAGTCGTGTTCGGGGAAAGTTGATGAACTTGCCATCCAATCTTTTAATCCTGGGAATAATCTATAATAGGAGAAGGGGTTTTGCTGAATTTCCATAAGGATTTTGAGCTGGATTTAGATCTATATCTCTTCTTCAAGAATGAACCTTTACTCGAGATTTTCCTCTTACATGTCAGCACCTAATTATCGGCTAAATAAGTTATATAATGCAACGTACCCATTTTAATATGGTGTACCATCTAAAGAGGTTAACACTATTTTAACTGTCAAGACAATTCAGAATGAAGTAGACTTAAAACAATCATATGTTAAGTTCGTTTATACTGACAATGGTACAATTAATACTTGTACTCTGTCCAAGAACTTATTTTTTGGCATATCTTCCTATCATTATGTGCTGTATCTCATAGTAATTTGTGAAAATCGAGTATGTTTCAAGTATATATGTTATTTTTTTATTAATGTTTACATGTATGTAAATGTTTAAATGTTTTCATGGATATTTAATACATATCTCATGAAATATATTTTAAAGATTAACCATTATGCCACAGGGATATGCACAAAAACAAATAAACAACGACACGTGAGCATGAACGTGGTTTATTTTATTTTCCTGATTATACAGGTAAATTCTTTAAAATTTTCTCTATTTGTTGCAGATTATATGCAGGCAGTGTCGATTAAATGATGAGGAAACGCAATTACTGTAATACAAACTGAACATATGTTGTTACCACAATGTCTAGCACAACAGTTTTCCCTTGTAACAGTCGCTTACCCAGAGGAAGGCCCTTGGATAGGACACAAAGATCAGTCATCATAAATACATAGCCTCGGGCAAGTGTACGAAGTTTTGCTGCTTAGTGAGATGCACGGACCAGCCCAAATCGGTTAAGTCACGCGATGGAATCCCGGCTAAAAAAAATACCCTATTATCCGTGAATAAATGATGATTATGTTTCCTATCAAGAGAAATGACAGTGATTTAGCCGGACTCGGGAAGGAAAAACAAAACGTTACCAGAAACGCCCTGGTTACTCTGGATCAGAGAACGAGAAGCGGTTATCAATGTGATCTCTACGGAAGCTGGGTTTATGGAACGGCTTAGAGAAACATTTTAAATATTGTTGAGGACAATTGCAAACTAATTTAAACAATCTTGCAATGCAAAATATTTAAATAGACCAAAGGTAAGATAGTAAATGTATAAAATGACGTCACACGTATTTACATCATTGAGACAGTTTTATTAACTTGTGGGTTTGAATGTGGTTACATGGATCTCTCTATGTAAACGTAAAACAAACCTTTTAAATATTTACTTTGTTGTTACATTCTACAGTAAAATTTGGATCACAACGGATTGGAAGAGATTTATTTGGCTTCAGCAAACATAGCTATTTATGCTGTTTAAATAGCTATTCCTTGCCAAAAATTACCTGGCACAGAAAATAATACACAAAAAACAGTTGATGCACTGTTCTCCCACACGATAGATTTGACTCGATAATAGACAGGGGTGTGCATGTCGGAAAGGCAACATTCGTCGTTACAGAAAGACCTTTGGCGACGACAAGCGGACACAATGCAGATGTAACATAATACACGCAAGAGCTGTAAAGATCAGATATTGTGAAATGTTACTATCAAAGATAAATATAGTGAATGGCCAAAATTTAAAGTCATTCTGTAAATCATCTTACGATTACGTATATTTTATCGCCAAAACTTATTGTAACATATTCGGATATTATTTAATTTTGTTCAAAGGAGACCCCACGACGATGTCCATGACTTAAGACAAAGTATTGTGGTGCTGGCTTAACAGTTTTGTGAGTTTTCCTTTTTTATTATTCTTTTTATGCCAACTAAACACAATAAAAATGTTGGTTGGTTGGTTATAGGATTTGTGGCATTTTTCCATTCTTTCGGATGATTCACGCCAAGAAAAGTGACCGTGAAGATGTTGCATGTTGTCCGTGCTTAATTTTATCGATGCTTTTATAATTGGTAATCCACAACGAAAATTTGTTAAAAGGTGTATCATATATTCCCTTTTAAATGTGAAAATGTTTCTAACTGTGTGTTTTTATTTTTGCATAGAGCATAAAACAAGCCACTCAAGATGACTCGGAGGATATTGAGTCGTAAGTTCAACAGAACTTTTTTTCATTAGTTAAGCAAGTGAACAACAATCATTGATATATATGACTGGACTAATCTCTTTGAGGTGTATCTCATTGTCAGATTCAGCTATTTTCTCAGTAGCCTTTATTTAGCACATGTCAGCACATGTATTTACTTAATTCATTAATATTCTCTCATAAAATTACACACATGTTGTATTCTAGACTGAATAATGGGAGATGGTTAAGGTTTCTGATAAAATATTAAATTTGTGCTTCTCTCTTTTACTAATAACTATTTGAAGACATCTTTCAACAATATTTTTTCAAGTGTTTTGTCTTTACTTGGTCATGATTTTCTCCTTTTTCCAACACAACAGGAATTTACTGAGACCTGCTGGTGTTCAGCTCCGACCTGCCACATTCACACTTAAATTGTACCGGGCTGAGGACATTCCAAGAAGTAAGTTACCTGCTCGGACAATTCTATATTTACAGGGCCCTGCGTCGTGGCTCAGTGGTTAGCGTCACTGACTTCTGATCCTCCTTCAATGTACTGTACGGGTTCGAGTCCCCTATTCGAGTAAGAAGTGGATAATCCGTCGTCATATAAGTGAAATACCCTTGAGTACGACGTTAAACACCAATCAAACAAACAAACAAATCTATATTTAAACATTAAATGGAGTCTAATTAGAACATGAGATGAATCTTCGGTTTTCAATAAGTCAACATCCCTGTGCCAGTGTGATTTCTCTTTGAAAATAAATACAAATATCTGTTAAATGTAATGATATGATAATTAATATGCAAATAGATTTCAATTTATTCAGATATTCTGTGTTATTTTTTGTTCTTTTAATTGTAAATGTAAATGTCTGTTATCAAGCATGCTGCCAGATTTACTGAGGGTGGTTTCCTTCACCGTCTGGACTGGTTTGTCTTTGATGTGTAACCCCAATCCTATCCTTTAATCCTCTTTAATCCTCAGTGGACACGGCTTTCTTCGAGGGAGTGAAGAAGGTGTTTGGTGGTGGTGATGAACAGAAGGAGTTGGTTGATCCATACTTTGTCTTTTCATTCGCTGGCAAGGAGGTAAGAGATAAATGAAAACCGGTATCAAATATCTTATTGTAAAAAATATTGGTGTAACCTATTTGAAGTGGTCCAAAATATTTAAACTGAATGACTGTTTTAACTTCAGTTATATACATGTAGATATACTTATAAACATAAGCAAAACAGGCCATATTATGCTCACTTGCATGGGCTTATCATCCACTTAACATTTTGGCGGGTGGTTGGAGCGAGCTTCGTGTTGCCATGGTGCACTCGGAGCGAAGGGGCAACAAAAAGCTGTTGTAGCGTCCTGTTATGTCCTGTGATTGTCTTGTATCTTGTCAGTGTTTGTTGCCAGTGGCGTCAGGGTGGTTTCCTTAACCCATTGGGCTGGCACACCTTCATATGAGTGAAGTACGGCGTAAAACCCAAAACAAACAAACTTAACATTTTGTTAGAATCTTAGGTCACATTAAAATAACCAGGGAACAGGATGTCTCTTTATTTTAATAAACATTGATAAATAAAATGTATAGATTAGTCTTTTCACTAAAAATATATTTTGAAAAACATCAGTGAGCATCAAAGTTGAATCTTAGAATATCAACAAAGAATGTTATTTATTTTTTTGGTGGGGGGGGCATGGATAACCACTGAATATTTATATTAATTTTGCAGGTTTTTTTTCAATGAAAGGCACGATAATTCTGAACAAAAAACATGCTCTTTGTTCTTATCGTAATATATTACCTGTGCTTTTACATTTTTTCAGGTGAAATCAAAGGTTATGTACTGTAATGATCATCCAGAATGGAACCAGGAACTGCGACTGGGATTACGGGTAAGCTCCTGTCATTTAGGCCCTCTGGCTAAGGGCATCATGTTCCCAGCACCGTCATGCTGTCTTACGTAGAGCCCTCTGGCTAAGGGAATCATGTTCCAAGCACCGTCATGCTGTCTTACTTAGCACTGGAGAAACTTTTATTTTCCAACAGAGCAAAGCACTGGTTATGGTTTGTGTTGATGTGGATATACCTTTGGAGTACACCCCGTCATATAAGTGATATACCCTTGAGTACGGCGTTAAACACCAATCAATCAATTATTCAATCAATCATGTCATTTAGTTGAGTAAGTACTTATTCTGTTTAGGTAAAAGAAGGTATTTTCTATCTCATTTATATTAAAGTCTTTTAAAATATATTATCTAATGAAATATATTTGTATAAATATGAAGAGAAATAAGAAGAACTCCTTATTCTGTAAGTTGAGTTGAATTATATAAATGCAGACTGCATATTTTCATTTATCATACTGTCTTATCGATAGCCATTGCCAAGGGGAACAACTTCTTAGACTTTAACAAAAAAGGTTGTCATTTTGTCACTTTATCACTTTATAAGTAATGACTAGTTAACCAAGTGCATGCGGAGCTTCGTATTGCCCTGGTGCTCTCAGACTAAGGGGCAACAAGACGCTGTTGTCGCATCCTGTTTTGTCCTGTGATTTGTCTTGTTTCTTATCATTGTTTGTTGCCAGTGGTGTCGAGGTAGTTTCCTTCACCCATTGGTATGGCACAAACAAACAAACTATACTATTAAGTTGAATTTTTTCTGTCTTTCAGTTTCCATCAATGTGTGAAAGGATAAAATTTATAATCAGAGATTGGTAAGTCATTCATTTTGTGTTGTAGTAATAATTTCATTAATTTTTAATTATTATTTTTTTCAGGAATGTTGATATGAAAATAACAAAATCAGACTGTCAGCTGATCCATTGTTGTATTATGATTGTTTTATCTTGTTTTTTTTTCCTTTACATTTCAAGTTTTATGGTTCAGGGTTGTCTTAAAATCTCAATTATTTACCAAAAAACATTGAATATATTTTTGCATCAGTATCTTACTACATATTTATAACTGTGTTGCACATTGTAATGATTTGGGTCTTTTTTTGTTTTACATCATTTTTTGGAACAGTATTCATTATTGTGAGTGCTCTGGCTGAGGACACTGTCTTAAGTATAACATGATGTCAGTAGAATGGAGAAACATGAATTTCCAACAGAGCATAATACTTGACACTTTTATGGTTGTGCCACTGTTTACTGTTGGAGTACACCACTGTTATATAAGTGAAATACTCTTGACTGTGGCGTAAAACATTAATCAAACAAATAAACGATCCTGATTGTGATACGATCAGTTCTGAGAGATTTCTATTCAATAGAGTTCTGTCTACATTGTACAATGATGCCTCCCCTATGAACAACTAACAGTCGAACCACGGACTATGTTATAATTCCTTGTTTGTCACTGATAACATTTGTTACCGTTCTTAAGAAAGTACCATGAAAGACAAGTTTGCCACAGGTTTGCAGGAGAACAACATGATGTCCGATGGAGGCCTTTCTAGTTACCCTTTGGCACACCAGTCATATTAGTGAGATAATCTTTGGTGTAAATCAGAAAAGAGAGAACTTTGACAATACCCTGACTAATGATCCAAGCACTCGAAATATGTTTACGGCATAGGAAACAAATTTAAAAACCTTTTATAAGAATTTTGTTAAATTATAAATTTTAAAAAATATATATAACCTGTAATAATTTCAATGCACATTTCTTGGATAATTCACAAATTGTATCTTGGGTGTTTTTATTTAAAAAACAGAGGTGATTTTTTTGTGTTATATTTGCCCACAGGGATCGGGTAAATCAGGATGATAATGTTTGTGTGGGGTTTCTTGACACAACCAAAATTTCAGCATTTGGGGACGATGGTTTGTTAATATCTCTTTTGTTAATGTTTCACAAAAATGCATAAATGAACCTTACAAATATTGATATTTAAAAAAAATAAG
>JAUELC010054412.1:0-12512 GCA_031471745.1 Cryptochiton stelleri
GCAGGTCTGTTCTTACAGTTTTCCGAGTACCAGTTAGATTACTACCACAGGAGAGACATAGGTCTCGATGTGACATATTTAGATAAACAATTATTACAGCAGGCGGGCTGAATTGTAAGGTGCCTGTATTTGTTGACATGTTACGGGGTTTGTAGGTCATCCTATGAAGTGCAGCAAATTGAATATCTTCCACTGTGGACTGGTTCAGTTTCATGTCGTTGACCATGAATTTCTTTACGACTGTATCAGTTTCAGTTGGGCCGATTTCATACTTTTCATCAAATGGGAGGCCATAAACTGGTAAATTACGTTTTCGATCGTGAATATCTTTTAATGTTATTTGACGTTCTAAGTTATAATCCAATTGAATGATATCATTAATGAAGTAAAGAACACAATCTAATCATGTTACAGTCGAATTGAATGATGTTATTAATGAAGTAAAGAACGCAATCTAATAATTTTTTAAAATCTTATTCAATGATATCACTAATAAAGTAAAGAACGCCATTTAACCATGTTATAGTCAAATTAAATGATATCATTAAAGAATTAAAGAACGCAATCTAATCATGGTATAGTCCAATTGAATAATATCATTATAAAATGTAGTATAGAACACAATCTAATAATGTTATAGAGAAATTGAATGATATCATTAACGAAGTAAAGAACACACTTTAATCATGTTAAAGTTCAATTGAATGATATCATTACTGAAGTAAAGGACGCAATCTAATCATGTTATATTCCAACTGAATGATATCATTAATGAAGTATAGAACACAATCTAATCACGTTATAGTCCACTTGAATAATATCATTAATGAAGTATAGAACACAATCTAATAATGTTTTAGTCCAATTGGATGACATCGTTAAAGAAGTAGAGAACACAATCTAATCATGGAATAATGCAATTGAATCATATCATTAATGAAATAAAAAACGCAAGCTGATCATGTTTTAGTCCGATTGAATGATATCATTAATGAAGTTAAGAACACAATACAATCATGTTATAGTTCAATTTAATTATATTAGTAATGAAGTAAAGAACATAATCTAATCATATATTAATCCACTTGAATGACATACTATTGATTTTTCCTTTTAATGTTCTTTGTAGAATTGTATATTATAAACATCCTTCCTACCGCAGTTCATTTATATTATCTGTTTGTTTATATTCGTATATAAAGAAATTAACTGGCATACGTTCCTATCTTTATTGGTACTTCCTAATCAGTAAAATTAAAGTTGAAACGTTCCTATATTTTTTGATTTAGTGCCTTCCTAAACATTGAAATTATAGTGGAAACGTTCCTATATTTATTGATTTAGTCTCTTCCTAAACAGTGCAATTAAAGTGGAAACGTTCCTATATTTATTGAAATAGTGTCTTCCTAATCAGTGAAATTAAAGTTGAAACGTTCGTATATTTTTTGATTTAGTGCCTTCCTAAACAGTGAAATTAAAGTGGAAACGTTCCTATATTTATTGAAATAGTGTCTTACTAAACAGTGAAATTAAAGAGGAAACGTTCCTATGTAATTTAATGTCTTTCTAAACAGTGAAATTAACTGGCATACGTTCCTATCTTTATTGGCACATCTTAATCAGTAAAATTAAAGTGGAAACGTTCCTATATTTATTGATTCAGTGTCTTCCTAAACATTGAAATTACAGTGGATACGTTCCTATATTGATTGATTTAGGGTCTTCCTTAACGGTGAAATTAAGTGTAACGTACCTATACTTTTCTAATTAGTGTCTTCGTAAACAGTTAAATTAAAGTGGATAGGTTCCTATATTTATTGATTTAGTGTCTTCATAAACAGTGAAATTAAAGTGGAACGTTCCTATGTTCCGTGATTAAGAGTTTTGCTAAACATTGAAATTAAAGTAGATACGTTCTTTGTTCTGTGAATTAGCATCTTACTAAACAGGGTAATTTAAGTGCATACTTCCTATGTTTCGTGACTTAGCGTCTTCCTAAACAGTGAAATGAACGCATTCCTGTTCCCATTTGTATTTATAATAAAATACTAAATACTTAATCCGGTGAACAATTCCTGTGTGTCACAATCAGAATTGTTCTAATTAATGTGATTTTTATGGCTTTTTTTTTTTAAAAGTAAGAAAAATCCTGTCATCATTTATTTTCTCACCGTCGCTCTTTTGATTGCACAGCTCGTTTACGAAACGCTCCAAATAATTGTTTAGGGTTGGGCTTTAACGAAAAATTATTGGGATATTGTCACTTATCAGAAATAAATAATACTGTTTGTTGTATCACGTAATCAATACGATTGACAAATTTCCCAATATTCACTTAGGATATGTTAAAATATTTTACATAAACGTATAACGAATTGAGTGCAACTGGGATATACGATGTATAGGAGGGTACGCAAATACAGCCTAAAATAGAAATCAAATGAAGTCAATAACTTAACTCATTGATTGTTTAAATTTTGATTCAATACACATTAAACAAATATTATTTACACATGCTGAATAGGCCGACTACATGCGTGAAAAACAAATTATGCCCTCTTAGTTGATTCTAACTTCGTTCTTTCACATTTGGTTGAGGTAGTGTTTGTTTGTTTGGTTGGTTGGGGTGGTTATTTTAACCATAACGGCGTGCCAGCCCTATGGGTCAATAAACTAGGCATGACGTCACTGGCAACAGGCAAAGACGACACTAGATTAGCACATGACGTAAAAAATAGTCCTAATAAAAACCGGTTACTTAAGTCGAAGAGCTCGTCTATGGGTGGATGGGCCGAAACAATGTCTCACGTAAGTTAAGAAGCACCATTGGCATTAATGCGCCCACATAACTTGCCGCAGAATATGGTTAAAAGAGAGGGTATTGGCTGTTATTGGGATCTAAGAGTTGATTGGTTTGTAGAATGAGATAAATGATTATTTGTAATATACTAGCTTGCGAAAATTGATAATAGTCCATTTGTAGCTAGAAATAAAATAAATTGATAAACAAATAGATTGCTTGACCCGTCGCTTTTCTACAATTTTCAAAGCCCAAATGTCCGTCTTTCTCTAAAGGTATGGCACTATGTACAATAGTTTTTTTCTCACACTCGTTTTCACTAGGTGTATATAACTACATTAATAAAAGATTTTGTTAGTGGTTCTTAACCTGTGACAACTACCCATTTTTCTTGTTGTTCTGATACTGTTATCCCGAAGAGTGGGCTGATGAATAAATCGTCAATATTTTACGGCTGATTTAAAAGTTAACTAGAACTGTTACTACAGCTATACAGGATTCAGATATAACAATGGCGATAGACTCCTACAGATGATCAGTTTAAGGCAGTTGAAAAAGTCAGCATTTCAATTTTATTTTGTTTAAACACTATTTAATAATCCATCTTTTTAAGAAAACCACGGTCAAATTGAAAATACTGGCTGTGTGTTGGCTTCTGTATTGCATAGAGTGGGATAATATTTTAGAATAATTTCAGCGATATTAAGAAAAATGTCGTAAATTATGAATTTATTTAAATGTACAGTTTATAAAGAAACCTACGATAAAATTAAAACTTCTGTCTCTACTACAGATAAACATTCCCTTCAAATGTATAGTTGCCAATTTTTAGACCAATTAAAGTCGTATTAAATGAGACATTGCGAATTATTTATTTGGTTGTCAATCACAGATTTAAAAATAAAACTAGAATTGTTTTGACAAAAGTTGGCGCAAAAAAAGATTAACTAAAACTTGTAAAACAGTTTCGAACCGGGGTGCTGAAAATAACATCTAAAACGAGGCAGGTATTACAGTAAGATTATAGGGATTTGATCGTAGTAAGGTATGCTAAGTTCCAGTTCGCTGTAACACCTTTTGGAGAACCAATTTCTTAAACGCCGTTTAATAAAGAATGCAAATCACGGAAATCATATAAACCTATGGATTTAGAACTCGTTATTGAAGCAAAACGGTCGCTCCTAGCTCAAATGTATTGGAAAAACTTTAATCAAGAGATGATGCTCGGTTCATTAGTGTTACTTTCATTCTTGGCACTCGTGCACAATTTAAGTTACAGTGTATGTTGGAACAAATATATATTTTGACGATTAAATATTGCCTCAAATATCACATCCATAAAATAAGAGTCTTTTAAATAAAGTACTTAAATTTAGAATAAAATAAATAGAATGCAATATATAAAATATAGACATAAAACATGACATGATTGCTAAATATGCAGATTGTGTCATTATTGCTTAATATATTTAACACATACAGTCCTAAAACATCATTCTATGAATCATCCAACAAATACTCAAGTTCTCTGTCAATCGTATGTGAATTACATTGTGAAATCAATATATATATTATGGCTACTTTATGCTACGTGAAATATCTCAACGATATCATAGGAGTCAATGAAATAAAATGGATAGGCCGTTCTGTATGACGTCAATTTTAGTGTTAGGGTTAGGGTTAGTTGAGGGTTAGGGTTAGTATTAACTCTAACCCAGAACTAAAATTTCACGTTTTATCTTACATGACTGACTTGCCAATAAAGTTCTGACATTTTGATTAACAATAGCCACAAATAAAATATGGCAAGAAATATATTTGTGTTCGATTTGCAGATAGGGTCCATTGCTGAATCTAATTAACACATATAGCACAGCTTAACTCCTACCATTTTGACTAGAAGTGCATATATTCTCAGTTTTAATCTTCTATAAATTATATATATTGCTTATAAATGTTGATTTATATTTTATCAAAAATTTTCAAATAAGATCAAGGCCAGTTTGTATTGTTTGCTAGTATGATGATATGAAGTGAATTACAGTGTGTAAAAGCTATTAGGCTCAGTGTTCTCATCTCTAATGGACTTTTTACCGGCGTGTTGTTGCATTAATATATGGCTAGCTTTGGCTAGTTTGTAAACACAATTATTTACAGGGGAATCGTGGTAATACAAGGCTAGTAAAACTGAACATTGTTCATATAGCGTCACAAATGTAGTAGTGTAGTCTTATATAAAGTTAGTAATACAATAACGTTACACCTCAATAGAAATGAAGAGACATTACTGGTATCTAAAACGAACATAAACCAGCCTTTACTAGATAACTATTCTAATTCTACAGGACAACTGTAAGCTATCTTGCATCTGTTAGTAAAATCAAATGTTTGTTTAAATAAGGGTTGGTTTATGACACCTGGCTTGAACGGGGAAGACTTTATAGCCTCAAAACTCTGTATGTCGTACTGATTAGTCACCTTACATTACCCTCAGCCAGTATTTCATTCATTCAACTTACATCTGTGTTATTTGTTGGTATATAACAGATACAATCTCACATGGACTTACATTATCTATCTAAATTCAAAACAAACACACAACCGTGGGAGCCAGAATAATGTTTTTAATATTTCTTTTAGATATTCCTTTTAAATTTTCCTTTAATAAAGTTAATAAAGCTACATGACCGAAGAGCTTATCTCGTCATAACGTTCATATTGACCCTAATAACAGTTTGGTAGACCTAATGTTTGGCCACCTTCTATTTGACAGTAAACAGTGCTGAGGAAAGACAAAGGGGTTTGTTTACTTAGTTTCACTTTCGTGATTCTGTCTGATACTTTGAAGGCGTAAAAGTTATAACTCGCCATAACAACTACACGGTTCCCCATAGCTAAAACGTCAAAGGCTCTTTTAAAGAAAAGGCTTTGGTCGTTTTAACACTGTAACCTTGTATTTTTAACTAATGTTGAATTTAAGTTTAAGCACCTTGAAATTGATGTTTGTTTAAATTTTCCTAGAATTTGTAAACACAATTAACGAAAGAGGCAATCAGGATAATAAAGGGCTAGTAAAACTGGTCATTGTTGATAGGGTCATCAATGTGTCTTGGTTCGGTCATTCCTTTATCTGTAAGACAATACACATTAAACACAATGATTAACAGCTGTTGGGGTGTAGCCATATATATGTTATTACCAGCATAAATTTACATTTATCCAAATGGCAATGATCACACCACAGCGTAGCTGAAATAGCGTTGTATGTGGCGTAAAACACTAATCAATCAAGCAATCAATCAATCGATCAATGAATCAATCAGTCAGTCAGTAAATCAATCTGACACCTAGAGGCGAATGCTATGTTTTCCCCAACTATTTTCAATTAATCAAAGATGATAAATGACTACTCCGAAGGTTAGACAATGCACTTAAATGTGATTATTCTGCGATGGTGAAGAAAACCACAATAGTTACTATGTTTTTCTTTAATTTATTTCATAATTTTTATTTAAAAAAATACGATTGTCTAGATATAGTATTCTGGAATGTTGCTTGGCCAAATCAATGCTTGGTGGAGACTATTGTAACAATCAGACACACGAAAAGAGATACAAGTACAAGATCAACCAAACGAAGGGATTTTGTCATAATGTAAAGAAAGCCGGTTCATTTGATTAGCATGTTTTACTTCCCTTTTTCTCCCAGTTGATTTTACGACAGAAGCGCAGTAACGGACACACTTTAAACATATAACGGAAGGTTAAGTTAAGCATTATTGCTTTCAGGATTCATAAAATGTCCCTTTTCCTGTATAAGTGGAAATAAAATCCCTATTCTCAACAGCAAACATCGAAAAACGATTACCAATGAAGCGATAAAATGCTTGTATTGAATTACATTTTGTTTATGGCCTACTTCACATGTCAAGAAAACATTTGACATTATGACGTCATATCAGAAATCTGACTCCATTAACAGATGCGTAATATTTCAATATCCTGCAGGTTTCATGTCGATTTGATGAGGAACTGAATTTGCATTTTATTCTGACTTTTTTCCAGTTGTTTTGACTTTTTGGTGACTTTGTCTTTGTGGGTGACTTTGTGTTATGAATGTAATAATCCCCCAATATTATTTTTGAAAAATTGAAAAATAAAGCTTTTTTAAATTTTGACTAGAGTCAAAACATGTTTTGGGGAATCGGCGCCTGGTAAAAAAAAAATGAGACATTGGTTATAACGTCACAATCGACAATTTTTCAGATCTCTACACTGGTATACGTTGGTTTCGCTGTATATCCAGTAATTCCTGTAAACGTTTAGAAACCAAGGACTACCCATACGATAAAAGTTGTGTGAACTTTATAAAAAGTTCTAGTAACCTTAAAACAAACTTGCCAGCAAGAGGTATACATCGACCAATCAATCTGTACACCGACCAATCAAGGTTATTTCACTTATATGACGGGGGGTGCCAGTATGTATATCAGAGGAAACCATCCCGAGCACATTTCCCAAACATATAAGTTTCCGAGAGAAACTGAAGGCAGACTAGAAATCATGATCCACGTGGGTGAGTGGAATGTCTGAACTAGAGCGATACGCTTCTCCAATGTAGACACCGAGAGACCCCGCAAGCCGCAGACCAGGAAGCCAGTATGATTAGCTTTCCATTCATAGTTGATACTACAGTTCTCATTGTTCCTCGATTTAGCTCAATCCAAGCGTGATTTTTTGTCCCAGTTGCAGAGCGTTTGATCAAACAATAGTGTAACTATTTTCAAACCTTTGGTAATGATGTGCTGGCAATAGGCAGATGTTCCGTGCAATTAGGCCTGATAACGTTAGAAATAAAACCGGACCCTGTTTGGATCATATCAATATCTAGTTTCGCTCTTTAGGTCCTCCATTGAAATAGGCCAACTTCTATATTCCATAGAACTTCATCAAACCAGAGAGGAAGTATTTGTAAGCAGTATTTTCATTATTTGTGCTAACACTAACTTAGTTAGAACAGATGCTTGTTCTGAAAATTTTGAGGGAAGACGCCCGCATGGAAGTCGAACACACACCAATCGGAGTCAGGCACCAAATCGCCAGCAGTCAATCACTCTCATAGAAACCACTCAGCCAACCCGCCATCTACAGTTTCGTCATTTTTTTTTTTGGTGAGCAATGGTAAATCTTGACGTTTTGTGTTTTGACAAAACATTGACAAAAAACAATGCGACAGAGTTCATACTGAAATTGTCTCTGCCCTGCCCTTGAAAACACATTTTTAATATCATTAGCACCTCATTTGATCAAAACGAAGAAGAGTTTTCGTTAATTAATATTTGTAAATATTGTCATCTAACTAGGCAGAACTAATCCGCCCGCGCTATAGGGGCCTTCATAGATTTTTTTTTTTTGTTTGGTTGGGGTTTTACGCCGTACTTAATGTTATTTCACTTATATGACGGCGTGCCAGCCCAATAGATGAAGGAAACCACCCGCGACGCTACTGGCAATAATCAATGACAAGACACAAGACAACCACAAGACATAACAGTACGCCACAACAGCTTCGTGTTGCCCCTTAGCTCTGAGAGCATCAGGGCAACACGAAGCTCCCTCCAACCACCCGCGGGCCTTCATAGACAAACAGCCAATATGTGTTTATGATTTTCGCCAAAAGTTGATGCTATCTTTATAACTGCTTATGTTATTTATAAGGGTGTTGTTTAGAATGTTTTGCAAGCGTTGATTACACTGGTTATGTGCAATACGGCTGAATATAACACAAAAATAATTATGTAATTTTTCATGTTTAAAGTGTTCCTTTATATTAATTTTAAAATTTATTCAATTTCGTATTCTCATTAGACACCTGCTTTGTCTAAAATGACCCTAAAACGTCAAAGTTATTATGTTATCTCAGAAAATCTAACCAAACAAACCAAGTTATGACGATTTATGGACAAGGCTGTAATGGGTATATTGTTTGCATCGATTTCATATAATGATAGGTGGCGTAAATCATTCCTATGATGGAATAGAACACGCCAATAATAGTCAACAACAACATATAATGATAGTCTCTCAACAAATCCAGCTCACGCACAGTCTTCAATAATTGCATTCCCCAAATCACTAAGAATTTCCCAAAGTTCACTTCATATTCCATCACTCTAAACTCAATATTTTAAACCCAAACTCAGCACATTCCAAAGAGATGTTACCGTTTGTGATTTACATCGATAGATTAACCAAGTCACATTCCAGTCATAACTATTTTGAGAGTTGGTACGTTGTTACCTTACCAACTCAGCCAGTTACCTATTGGTGAGGGCCTAATACATAATTCCTGTCGACAAAGCACGACCTCAGTAAACGTTTTCTGTTCTAACGATAAGACGACAACCCTTTTGGATTCCTTCCATTTGCAAGCACTTTAAAATATTCATCTAGAATAAACTTATTCAATTGTATTGACTTTTATTTCTTTTTTTTTAATTTAGATTTTTTTAAAATGTATTTTTAATGTATATTCAAATATAAATGTATGGAAAAACGATTCTCCCTGTTTTACTAATTGGTATGAATGATTTCACATGATTAGTCACTTTATTATGGCTAATTGTCAGCAGCATGGTAATGACTAGAGATAGATCGCTTCGCGGTACAAAAACAATCACCTTACTTCTGAACGGGCTCCGAATTTAAAGCCTGGGATTTGAAGTGATTTATCTCAGACACAATCTCTTCTAGTTTCCAATGTTAACTGAGCCGTAGGATTAAACCAGACAGCATATTGGGTTTCTTCCGATTTTAAGCCATTGAATGAAAATTAATCACAAGTTAGACGCCTTATTCTGAGGTTTTCTTACACTGTGGTAAACCACTTAATCGAAATGTATCTATTGTTCTCTCAAATTTCGTTTAAAGGTTCTCAGTTTTCAAAGAAACGTAAATACAAACCCTCTAAGTGGATTCATAATGGTTTGAGGAACAGAAATAGATTATAATTGCTCTGGTTTGCTCAAAATATGAGTTTCTCAGAAAGCGATGGACCTGAACTTAAGTCTTTTAACTCTGCTACCGACATGTTAAATGAACAAGACAATGTCTCCTGAACAATGCATTTATCCGACATATAACATTTTCTATAAGTTTAAATACGCAAATGTGCAGACCTTTGCGTTTTAAAGAATTGTAATTCCTTTGCTTCTGTTTATGATCACAAACTTCTTGTCTCGTCATCAAATGAATAAACCAAGGTAAAGAAGGCTTACGGCGTAAACTTAAACCAAACAAATCAATCAATCAATGAATTGGTCAATCATTCAATCAATCAATCATTCACTCCCGTGACGACATTTGTTGGATATTTCGCTGTCGTACCGATGCTTCTCTCCCCACTGCAGTTCAAGGGTAGAGTATGTCGTGTGTGAGTGTGTGTGTGGGGGGGGGGGGAGCTAACGCCAGTGACTTGCGGGAGTCGGGGTGGTTTCCTCAGGGTTTTCCCTGGTTTCTTCGACAGTTGAAACTATCTCATAGTGATATAACTTTGGGTACGGCGTAGAACACCAATCGAACAAACAATCAATCAATCAATCTACAGCGATTTGTCTTAGGCAGGTCTCTGTATCTTTCCCATTGTTAAGGGCCATATATATGCCTGTATATAGACTATTTAATCTCCCGGGACAATACGGTGTAGGACTTATCAGCCTTTTCTGTATATCTCATTTTTACTTGTGGGCAATTGTGGATCATGGCACCTTGGCTTGCCGAGTATGTTGCATGACTTCGTCCAAATTCGTCCTTGAACTACAACGCCAAACTACGTGATCAAGTCGATCACTACAGACCGGCTAACGTCAGGTTGTTCGTAAGCAACAGTTTGGTCTCGTCGGTCTACCCTTCATGAAATATCTAGGACTGTTTGAGCTCCCTAGTTCTACATGCGGGAGCTGGTCCAGTGATCTTTTGTTTACAAAAGTCCAATAAAGTAGTTTTCATGACAATGGCGACTCAATGCGCTTTAACTGTGTGCCGGTTTTCTCGCGGCTCAATTCACTTTATAGATATTACGTAACAGACAGCGAAATATATTCAAATAAAACCGTTTGAGGATTATAAATAAAGATATTTAAGGTTACGCGTCAGGTTCCCTGAACAGCATTTGTATTTGTCATTTTGTTATGCCCCAGTAATTGTGCTAACACCAGTGAATGGCATCCAGATGGTGAAGCATAATTCCTCTGTTGCGAAGCACTGTGAGACATTATCCCCACTCTCATAGAAAACATGGCTCAACGTCACATGGGCGCCTAATATAAGGGTTTGTTTTTATAAACAAATTCTGATTGCCTCGATGTTACGAAGTTTTAAAAAATTGTTCATCAAACGGTTCTGTTGAAACAATAATAAAAAAATGAAATGGGCGCAAGGCTTGTACGAGCCCGCAGAAATGTTATCTTGATTTGAATTCAACCTAAAAGCGGCGAGCTATTCTTATTCATATGTATCTATCCATCGCGTCGAATGACCCTGTATATAACGACTCTACACTTTGAATCTTGGAGGGGCGGAAATACATCGGATATGGGTAAAGTGGATGCCTTTTGAAAATTTCAATTCTAGTTGGTATTGCTTCTCTGAGTTGTTATAGTCTTTGGTATATAGGCTTTGTTGCATAGCAACGACAGATATTCAATATGGAAATTTTCCCCTGTGGTGAACTCCACTTAGTTCTTGTTCTAAGTGTTGGTATAACACGAACTTAATTGACAAACTCTCTCTAGACATTTCAATGTCCCATTTTTTTCTGACCTTTGGACTGTATCTTAGTTACCTGCTGGTAATGCAGAAGTCATGACAAAGCAAGAATTTTAAATTTAGCCCCTGAAAGAACAAGGAAGAGAGGCCAAAAGTTACAGTGAAGCCACAGGGTATGTTTCAAAGAGAAGGCCTTGTTCCTGAGGAAGGAATTACCTAATTTCTCCTCTTCAATTGAGAGCGTCTTCTAAACCGTCTGACAATCGGAAAATCAAACCAAAGTAGAGGAGATCATGTTGATCTTTTGGCAAATATTTGGCTCTAGCCAGACGCTGGTTTTGTCAGCTCTTTTGATTTAGAGAGCTATTACATAACACGTGCTGATTGTGAGACATCGTCAAACAGACCTCCCGTCCTCCAATGTCTGAACATAATATAGCGTTTCTAATCACCGAGTGGTTGTATATTGATTGAATATATTGGTTCCGCATGATCTGTTTGAATATGAGATATATTCACATAACAGAACAGTTATTAACGGCTGAAAGATTATACCAATTGATTATCATCTCATTAATTGGTATTTGGTTTCGCACAATTTGGACATTTTAAAACAATTCATTTTTTTTGCCTTTTTTTCGCCTCGAAAATCCAATATTCGACAGAAGATTAAAGTAATAAAAGATCCACGGTTGAGTGATTTATCAATTTTAAGTCTTCCGGGGGCAAGGCTGATGTCTCCCCAAAGTTTGTTAATCAAACATTGCTTTTCAAACAGTGTATCGCAACAGTGAGAATAGGATAAACAGCGGAGAAAGACATCCGTCTTTTTGAGTAATGGCACCAACTATGCTTCTCTTTGATTGTCCGTGTCTGCCTTGCTTCGTTAAATAAAAGTTTAATTTCTTTCACTCTTGGGGCTATATGGTACCATGTCTAGATGCAAG
>JAUELC010054523.1:0-12510 GCA_031471745.1 Cryptochiton stelleri
TTGTATATTTACCACTAACACATATCTTGAATGAAGCATATGAGTCGTGTCTTGTGGCAAGCTGTTCACAGTCAATGTTTATACCGGATTTACGCTTAACATACGCACGGGCATCGTCAACTCGCGTGTCTGGTAACAAATAGTTCAATGGGTGGGTAAGATCGAACACCCTTTAAGTTCTTCAGACCAACGGCATTCCTTTGTTTCTTGCCACAAGCTCAAAGGTATCGGCTGAATTATCAGTATTACATATTTGGCTTTGACAAACCACGTTTGCATATGATGAAATGGCCTCGGTCGGTTTTTTCCTGCGGGGGTTCATTTAGAATAACATAATCGATGATAGTGTTATATCCCCTGTGGGTATTGATGACACTGTTGTCATTTTGCCATGGTGTTTCTCCATTCTGTGTGACGTTATAAGCAAAAACATCTGTTAATGGGGGTTGCATATTTTGAGGGGCATCGCTATTGGAAAGTTCATCTTCACAAGTTTGTACGCACTGTATAACACTGTTATTCGTGTTTGTTGTCAAAATCGTATTGTGTATTGGTTCGGTGCAATTTTGATCACATTTTACACTCTGATTTTGGTGAGCTTTCTGACCGATCTTGTCGAGCTTTGTTTGCACACATGATTGAACACTTGTCAGATGGTCTACTTTTCCAACGACTTTACTCATTTGCACTTAAGACCATTGAGTTCTCGAAATAATGTTGTGATATCAATGTGGTTGGTAAATACAGTGGGAAGCTTACTAAGTTTTCTTTCTACAAAGCATGGAATCTCTTTTGGATCGAGCTCATGCAACATTCTTGCTATATCTTGCAGTGTATTGACTTTTTTACTAGGACCAGTTCTTTTTCTGTATTTGATGGAAATAGAATCCCGACACAACCGATAGAGCATGTCTTTTGCATCTTGAGCTTCAAAGTCTGTGTAGACATCTTCACATAATTTAACTATGGCATCAACCGGAATTACATCCAATTTATCAACGAAAAAACACAGTAATTCACATATTATGGGACCAGGCCCTTCGTTTCTATCATTTCCATCATCATTTTCAGCTTGTTTTCAGTCTCGCTGGTACGCTCTTCAATTTGAGACTCGCCAGCCTCGGCCATATTACTTTATCGTAGAGAGCCTCACTAAACAAATGTCATTTGTACGGTAACATAGGACGCTAGCTTCAATATGGCGGCCATCACACTAGGTCAAATCCGAACAACAGCGAACTGAAATAGGCCTAGATTACAAAGATTTCCAATCGATTTCACTCATCGTTCATTATACACTTACACACTCTCTCACAACACATTTGGGCTTGCATTTTGCACGATTCATCAAAAAAATCTAACTAACACTTGGAGCTAACAAAATTCACGAGTCCGTGGTTCACGCATGCGCACTGATAAGATATTATAAGATTTCCCTACTTTCAAGTACTTTTAACTTTAAAGTCCAGACGACGGTAATATATGAATGTATCTCCAGCTTGAAGGGTTTCGTTCTGAGCTATCGGTTTGTCTTGAAAGTGTTGGTTCGAAAAGTTTGGGTCAGACCTTTTCAGTATACTGATAATCTTTATTTTTAAAGAATGGCATGTGACAAGTATAATTGTGAATATCCGTGCCGATCTGTGGCCGGTTGGAGGGAGCTTCGTGTCGCCCTGGTGCTAAGGGGCAGCAAGAAGCCGATTTGTTGTGGCGTCATGTTATGTCCTGCATGGTTGTATTGTATTGTCATTGTTTGTTGCAAGAGGCATCGGGGGTGGTTGCCTTCACCTATGGGTCTGGCACGACGTCATATATGTGACATAACGGCGTCATATATATATGTGACACGGCGTAAAATCCCAATCAAACAAATCAAACAAACCATGCCCATCTTTGTGACAGACTTTGGGCATGCACCAACTGTAAGCGAAATGTATTTAGTCCTATATACTAAGGAACGTTTCTGATTAAGTACACAACTTCCCAATAAAAGTGTTTAAAGAAACAATATGCTACTATTCTAATACAGATAATTATATTTTTGGGTTTATCTATATAGTTTTCAGATATATAGGAATATATTTTGTTTTGTACATCTGCATGTGATCTTGCCGACTCATGCAAGTTAATTAATCCCCATGCATGCAAAGAAACCGCTTTGCTAGTTTCGTCTGAACACATGATAGTTAATACTCAACTGTTTACCTATATAAGAGTGCGGTCGTTAAAGGACGAGAAAGCTTATGATTAACCCAGATCTATATCGAGATAATGTGGGCAACAAGTTTAAATAGTAGGCATTGTGGCGCCTACAGCTGCTAAAAACTATCCCTATGTCAGTACTCAAGGTGTATAGATGTCCTAGTACCAACTTAATGGATCAAAAGTCGACAACAAAAACATTAAAGATAATCGATACGTATGACAGCAATGTAAATATGTGGATAGGGTTTACGTGACGTCAGACCGGACCTAGAATCTATTCCTCACCTGCAAATAAGCTGGATTTCGATTGGACAAAATTCAGCTGGGGATTGTGCTATCCACAGTCGATATGGTCGTCTCCACAGCTCTGCTTGGCATTGTAGCGTTTTGTAACTTTGAATTACTCCGCTCTACGTGACAGTTGAAAGCTAAAGTAAATGTTTTCTTACTCAGATGAAAATAGACTTTTTACCCATAGTCAACTGTATCAAAAGCTGTCTATTCTTTTAAGGGAATAATTTGTGGATTCTAGCATCACAAAATGTTGTAAAGCACTAAACTTTTGCTGAGGATAAGCAATCCAGGCCTACTTGGTTTTATATCCCTGGTGGCACGCGACAAATGTTCTCACTTTACCCACATTACTTCACTTCAGCTGGGTTCTTCAACTGCCGTAAATCAAGGATCCTAGTTCTTGACTATATCAGTGTTCCAATAAAGAAAATCTTTCTTGAGCTGGTTTAAGATTTTTTTTGACAAGAGTTTGCTGGTTTCGTGTTGAACCCATGTCAACCGATTTATAGTCTGAGAAAATATCATCTGTGTGTCAACAATAAGAATCAAAGATTAGTTCGTTCGTTCTTTTACACATTTGACAATTATTATTATAATCTAAAAGCTGCCTACGGTGGATTTTATGGTTTTACAAAGCTTATATGCCCTCTGGTAAAACCATACAATTCATTTAATTCGGATATAACGCCGCTAGGTAAGCCTTAACGTGATTTATACATTAGATGCTCCGCTGCTTTGAAAGGTTCTCAAGTCTATATAACATCCGCACGGGATGTCTCCAAACATTTGCCTATACATATTAACAATATCAGCTTTAAACACGACAAGAACACACAGGACCACCAGATAGAAACCATTTACATAAATACTGGATACTAACTATATAGCACCAAGACATATAGCGTAGCGGTACGTTATAACATTCTTGTATATATAACAGTAAACGTTATTACATTCTTGTATATATAACAGTGAACGTTATAACATTCTTGTATATATAACAGTGAACGTTATAACATTCTTGTATATATAACAGTAAACGGTATAACATTCTTGTATATATAACAGTAAACGTTATAACATTCTTGTATATATAACAGTAAACGTTATAACATTCTTGTATATATAACAGTAAACGTTATTAAAAGCTAAATAATCAAAAGTAATAAAGTCTTAAGAATAGCAAAATAATACATTGTGTACCATATGACGTCACCTAATATCTAACATATTGAGAACTAACTTCAGTCGGCTTATGTACCGCCTCATTTTAAAAAAATATATATATTACATCATAAAATCAGTTCTGGTTTGATTGAGGTAGCAGATTGATACTATAATCATGTAATTGCGAAGACGCTCTGTTCAAATGGACATATAATGTAATGAAACGTCAGGTTCCGCTGGGGACAATCCGTATAGGCCTACTTTGTCCACAGCTGTCAGGTCTCTGAAGAAGTGATATTTTATTGAATTTAAACAATGCCCTCTGACGTCATATGTGTAAGCTAACTATCACACGTTCACAGTTCTCTACCCTGGAGTGTCAAGACTATGTCAGTAAAACACAGTTGAAAGGTATCTGAGGATGGTATTGCTTTTCTCAGCTCTGTTTGACAAGTTCAATGAGGTTTTCAGGCTTGTTTATTTGGAATTTGTCTATCCGTGAAAATGACTGGAGAAATTGCCGGTAGTCTGCCTGGCTGAATGTCAACCGATAATACATCCCTTGGGTTCGATCTTTTAGCCTTCGTTGGACGTTTTTCTATGACCACATAATAACATTTTGACAATTCAAACGATGTTATGACCTCGGGGATTTGAAATTGTCTCGATAGCTGATGGATCATATTTCGAAGCATCCATCGACGGACGCTGTTTTTCCACGTTATACATTTTGCACACATTGTTAATACGCCTTTACCAAAATCGGATATTATAGAATTTAAACATTTCAGAACGCTTGTTGCCCCAAAAGGACTCCTACCAATACAAATTGGTAAACAGTATTTCAAGCTGACAATTAAATGCGAACACGATAGTTATTTCAACCAAACTTTCCGTAACACGACATTGGGATCGATCTATAATTCTATTGTTCAACGATTGTGCTTTGAGAGACTGATAAGTCCATCATCCAAATTAAACTTAAATATATTCACAGGCCACTATTTTTGATTTGCAACAAGTTGTAGGGGACAAAAAAGATAGTTGTTTTATATTTAAACGTGATATAAGCTACGAAGCGTGTTGAATTGTTTTTTTGTTTTTTTTTATGAATCTGCGAAGTACTTATGTAAAAAATATGACGATTATTTTTCGGTAGTATTATCGCTTCGATTACTATTCGAGATATAAGTTACGGAAATGGAAGGATCCGGAAACAGTCGAGTGATGTTCCGACATGTCATTGTGACCGCAGAAACGGTTCCTGCATGGAGATGATGTGTTTTTATGTCCCCTTGACATGACCAGAGGCATAAGAAAACTTAATAGTTTCGTAATACATGTAGTTTTCACTCGCTGTCCATTCTGGACCCAAGGGTTGTTTGACAAACATCAGTTGAACAAAAAGCAGTTCGGTGGACGTTATTACTCCACCACAAAAGGTTGAAACTAAATTGGACCAATATAATGAACACTGAGGTAGTCCATTTCTGTATTGATGGACTATCATCTACATGTACTGGAACTTTTATTGAGGTGGACACATAATGATAACCGTTTAGGTGCACTTTGACATTTAAGCATTGGCTCATGAACCTATTTCTTAAATGGGGAGTTATCTAGCGAATAGAATAGGGTGCAATTGGAGGATTTGGGTTAGCAGCGAAGGATGGCTTTTCGACGCACTAATCAGACACGCAGTCCCAAGCATTTTGCGTGTGTAAATTGTTATGAATATAGCCAAAAGATGGCTCTAATGCCTCTTTTGAAAAGATAAGCTTCGAAAAATACAGTCTTTACAATGTTCAAACCACTTTACGCAAATTTACCCTACTTTATGGTACAAAATTCAAGTGAAAATGGCGTTAACGCTGCTTTTTGTTCGACATAGCCAGAACATAGGTGCACACATTGACGTAGTTCACACCGATAAGCGGGTCGCTCCTGGTTAAATCATGAATAACCTGTGATATTTTTTATGATTGGAGTTGACTCGAGGACATGTTATATCCGATAGGATGGGATGTTAATAATGCGTCAATATTCTACAATAACCACCATCTTCACTGGAATGCCAAGGAGCTGTGGTTAAACCGCAGTAATCTAACGGTAGGCATTCGTCCAATCAAAAGTAAACCCGCATGTTAAATATCTTTATGAAATATCAAGTTCCACTTATCATTTGTAACCTGTCACGTAATGTATTATAGTAGATTATTACCCTAATATAAATGTCTCATCTTTATATTTTTTTTTAATTGCAGTTATTCTGAACCGACAGATTACTGAGGCTTAAACTCCAAAATCATTATCGTTTAATTTATCCTGCAGTTTGACTAGGATGAGATTCATTTTCTAAATTATCAAATTTAAAAGTCTTCGCCTGGCTGTTACAAAATTAACAGACCATGGACGTGGACAGTAGATTTCTCGCTCCGATCTCAATTAACTTCCCCATCGCTTTATACATTAGAAGGAGACGAGAAGTTTCACTGAAGTAATTCAGACTCCCGAGAATGTCGTGTCGACTTATATTACTATGCTGTGAACAAAGACATAGTGAGCATCTTAATGACGAATTATTAACATCGACAGTTTTCAGGATACAAAAATACATCCACGAATGGCGTGTTATCGTTCAGAATTCGAACAATGATGATAATTGAGTTTTGCAATAGCCAGGGGAAATAAATAGCCTCTTGATCTGCTGAGAACCCATACGTGGATTATGGTAAGATCGGTTAACAAGACTAGTAATTGTAAGCTGTATGAAGTATTATTGGTATCCTATCGGTGGCTCACTCTCGTCTGTCAGTCCGTCCGTTTGTCTCTCTGTCACGATAAACAGTTTTTCTGTTTTGTTTTCAAACGCTTCAGTGGACTGAACTGAAATAATGTTTGCAGCTTTGTTATGACAACCTACAGATCAAGTTCAGCGCAGTTGTGTCGCTTTTCTGCTAAGTTATATTGATTTTGATTGTAAAAAAGAATTGAAATGTCTTTCAGTTCCTCTGACCACGCTTAACCGGTATGTGACTTCTGTCTTGGTTTCCAGAGTTGCCTTCTTTACTGGTTTTATTAGAGGTATAAATAAGATAAAACATGTTAAGTAATTCGAGTAGGGCTCAATATACCATGCTGTTGGATTTGTCAAAAAAGTATGATTTAATTTTTTAACATACTAATATGAATGAGTAATCAGCATTTGAATATAGACGACTATAATGAAGTACTGAGTACAATGCCGACAGCCATGTCGATGTACATTGTGATCGAGATTGGTGGACTTAAAAACAATTTTACATTGGGATACTTCACAGTAAAACATTTATATTAGGTGTCAACGCCTGTGAGCATCACCACACAGATACAGGGGCATCGTATATTTTGCCGTATCAGATGGTTCATATACGTACGGTTTGCAACAGGACTATTCAATGTTTACATTCATAGGACAGCGTCTACGGGGGAAACCCCTTGCCTTCAGTCCGTTATCAACAACACTTGACAACCGAACAATTTGATTCATAACACAAATAATACAAAACACAAAAGTTAGATTTGTAACTTCTCACTCTGTTATAGTTATATGTTTATATTTCACCACGAAATAAATTCGCTGGTTGGTGTTTGCAATTGAACTATGTTTTCTAGCGTGTTTTCTGGGGTTTGTAAGTTTCATTATTTACGTCTCTGGGATTTCTCTAAACCGGTTAGTAAATTGACTTCGCAAAGAAAACTTGCGTTTAAATTAAGATACTATTCCCAAAAAATCTAACTGCATTTTGCAATATTTATATCATTCTATCATGATTTTTTTTTTCTATCATAAGTTTTATGGGATAAAAAAGGAAATGAAATAGCCCTTTTTATAATATAATTTAACAACTAATAATTGAAATATTTTAAATCGACGATAAGTAGTCTTATAATTTATAGTACTTTGTCTCTAAGAACCTCCGAAAGTTTCTCAAAAAGGTCCAAAATATCCCATAAACGTTTTAAGAAATATTGAAGGTATAATGATAAATAGATTATATGTACAGCGCGTGTTACGTGTCGTTCTATCAGCTCTCGTTGTCTCGGATCGGACAGCGTATCAATCTCACTCCTCGAGCTCGATTGCTAGTTGCAGTCGGACCTGAGACAAGTCGAGCTTATACATCGAACATATAACGCACTGTACATATAATCTCAATACATATTCTTACTATTTTTAAAAACATATTATTTCACATACGCCAATCTTTAACAACACACAAGTTTTCAAAACAAAAGGAAAAAACGTCAATCACACACATGATTGCTGATGGCTTTATAAACCTCCGTACAATAATACAATTCCCCAAAATAATCTATGCTGTGGCTCAAAACGTCAGTTAAACAGAATCATCTCCATATGCCTTATCACATAAAGCCACTACATTTACCAACTGATTAGAATCAAGAGTGTATACCACAAACCAAGAATTCCTTTCAATAATCCAGCCAGAATGATTGTGACTGACCATGACGGAATGGGGAATGGGACAGCAAATTCAAGACTAGCTCCTAAGCCATATTTGTATTTGTACCATAGAAACAAATAATTTAACATTTTGCTTCCGAATTGTTTTTCTCCAAAAAAACAAAATAGCATCTCATCCAGAAGGAACTGTTTAGTTGTACAGGCACATATGTGGTTCTCAGTTCGTTAATAGAAGTGAGTTGGGAATAGATGTATGGGGGCAAATTGGCACATATGTGGTTCTCAGTTCTTTGATAGAAGTGAGTTGAGAATAGATGTATAGGGGCAAATTGATCCTTTTTGTTAGAGCTTGAGAAAAAAATTATAGTGTGTTTAAATTTATAATATTGATTATTCCTTTTCTGACTGACTGTTCTTGTTGGAGATCACAAGAAAGTCAGGCCAACGTCAAATAAACACGTTTTTTAAAGAATGTATTTTTAGAGCAATGACTGGTGATTTGACTCCCAAATAAAAAAAACACTTTGACAAACACACACATACAAAAAGTCGGATTTCTTAGATTGGTAAGCGATATATTGTAACCTGATCTATAGATATGAACAACTGTATAAGAGATTTACCCGGCTCTGATGAAAGCTAACACTGACGACATAAATATTGAAAGGGCGATCATTCGTTGTATGCTTTATGATTGTTTGCACAACGAAGATTTTCACGGAATATAATGTTTTTTTTAATAACAATCCAATTATAGTATTTATAGCCTGTTTCATACGAAAAGTGTGATCGTCAGTCTGGTAAAATAATATTTAACTGAACAGTATGCTAAAGTAATTCATGACACACACTGGTGATGTCTTCAATGTTGAGAAACCCAGAATAATAAACATAAAACCTAGTATCGGACACTATCAAGAGGGGCCAATATTTCATTTGATATGGTATCAGACATTATAGTGGTTGAATGAATACGGTTAGTTGATGTTCTTGATTAAGGCCGTTTAGCGGTCACTCCTATCAGACATATGTTAGACATGCAATATAGCAATACAGAGAATCACTGGTTGGCAAGTACGCTGTTACAAATGATGATTAATCCAACAATTCTACTCTAGCCAGAAGCCTACTTTTTATTATAATACTTCAGCTAAAACACATTTAAGTACCTAGCATTTGAGAACGCTAAGTGGGTACAGTTGTCCTCTTCCTACCATTCAGTATTGTAGAACGTTAAATGGGTACAATTTTTCTCTTCCTACCATTCAGTAATTGAGAGAGCTAAATGGGTACAGTTGTCCTCTTCCTACCATTCAGTATTGTAGAACGTTAAATGGGTACAATTTTTCTCTTCGAACCATTCAGTATTTGAGAACGCTAAATGGGTACAGTTTTCCTATTTCTACCATTTAGTATTGGAGAACGCTAAATGAATAAAGTTTTCCTCTTTCTACCATTGAGTATTGGAGAACGCTAAATGGATAAAGTTTTACTCTTTCTACCATTGAGTATTGGAGAATGCTAAATGGATAAAGTTTTCTTCTTTCTACCATGCAGTATTTGAGAACGTTAAATACGTACATTTTACGTCTTTCTACCATTCAGTATTTGAGAACGTTAAATTGGTAGTTTTCCTCTTTCTACCATTGAGTATTTGAGAAAGCTAAAAGGGTAGAGTTTTAGTTTTAGTTTTAGTTATTTAGATGCTATGTATATAAAAGGTAATCACTGGTTTGTGTTGTATCGACGTCAATCCAAACACGGATATCAAGTTTGATCAAGTATATTAGGATGACCACGGTAAGATATCCTTCATACAATAAAGAGATCTTGTTATATTTGTCATTTTGTTATAAATTATGATACATTTAGAAGAAACACAGACAGTCACCTAAGACACAGGGCAATGTGGACTGTTAAACTCTCGTGACACTACTATGTCCCATTGTGTTGTTTACCAGAGAAACCACAGGGATTATATTATTGTATTTTACGGTAATCTAGAAAGAGGAACAGTCATATTTTACAACATATGTGCAGTTTGACTAATGGCTTTTGAAACACTGAATTTAACTTTTATACTTGGTTATAGTCTTCAGGGGGTTTGTCGATTTTTCCACAAGAACATGAAACATTAATTGGTAAATGAGTATATTTTAAAATATGACAGAATTGTAGAGACCAGTTTGCATGCATCCACCTAGAAATGAGTTCAAATTTAGGTACCAATCACACGCATAGATCTAATTGTTTTCAGAAGATTGTGCTGTCTTGTAGAAAATAGACATTAAGGTAAAGGTTTCTAAGAGCCTTAGAAGCGTATCCGTGTGTGCATCCAGATGCTTCGAAAATAATAATATCCAAGATCAATTAAAATGTCGACTGAGTCTCTAGTTTTTATTTACATTGAACAGAATCACAGGTAATCCGGAAGCGAATCTACTCAATCTCAGGTATAAAATACAAAATGTGTAAAAGAAAAAAGACATAAACTCCCTGTCGGAAATAAATTATTTATGGAATTAAGCCAATCCGTAGGATAGGCCTAACTACGGATCAGTACAGCTTGAGCTTGGTAGCTTTGAATTGGGTGGAAACTCATATTTGTTAGATTGGAAAGAGAGAAATTCTTACCCCGTCAAACTTCCATAAAATGTCATCGCAGAATAAACGCTCATATGGTGCATCATTTCATGAAAGAGTATCTTGAAATACACATATCGACACGGCACACATTGTTTGTAAAGACTCAACATTATAAATCGGAAAGGGGCAGGGCCAATAACAATTGACAAAGTTAAATCAGTATAGCGCTGCATGACCAAGTTGAAAACTGATTGACACATCCTCGTTTAAATATTCTGGCTGAATATTCAGTTGTTTTTCTTCTTCAGTTTTTTGTTTCATTATTTAACTTTTATTTAACCTAAATTTTTCACTTTAATGTTATCCACTAATCATTAATCTATGGTGGTGGGAGCAATACGGTAAATGGGTACTTCAGTACCTATACACAGGTAATATGAGACAAATAAAATATACCAATGTATGGTGATTCAATCTGTGTATAGATCGGTATGCGATACGAATAATTAAACCTCCGTACGCGATCTAAATGTTAAGTAACGGACACAGAACAATTAAACCGAACAGTTGGCTAAGCCGCTATTAAGGAAAAGTTAGTGTAATGCCAAGGGCTTCGTTCGCTAATCCATGTTTTGATTCCAGACCTTTTTATTTTATTTTACTTAAGCAGATCCAATGTGGTGCTGAATGATGGTTTCACAATAAATCATGCCATGGGAAATTGCATCATTTATTACATTTCGAAAGAATAAAGAAATGGACTATTTGCAAAAACTAAATCTGAATATAACTTCTGTGTTATTCTCGAGGGTCTGGCTGTTTTCTAATTGAATGTCAACCGTTGATTTGTAGTGGGTATATTTTCTGAATGTAGGTATACCACTTCACATGTGTCTACCTGGGATTGAGTATGTATCCCTGTCACCGAGAGACAGAAGGCATTTTGGGAAGTTTGTTTCACTTCCGACAATCTCAGATTTTATTATAAATCCGGGTCAAGTCTAGTTTTGATTCTTATTTCTAGTAAAATATAATAAAAAGAGCCTTACATAATACTTGTGTATGCAATTGTGGCTTTTAATATAGTTACTCTGCATAGTCTGTCGTACTGAGAATGCGGATCTATTAACATAGTTACTCTGCATAGTCAGTCGTACTGAGAATGAGAATATTTTAACATAGTTACTCTGCATAGTCAGTCGTACTGAGAATCTTTTAACATAGTTACTCTGCATAGTCAGTCGTACTGAGAATGAGAATCTTTGAACATAGTTACTCTGCATAGTCAGTCGAACTGAGAATGAGAATATTTTAACCTAGTTACTCTGCATAGTCAGTCGAACTGAGAATGAGAATATTTTAACCTAGTTACCCTGCAAAGTCAGTCGTACTGAGAATGAGAATTTTTTCACATAGTTACTCTGCATAGTCATTCGTACTGAGAATGAGAATCTTTTAACATAGTTACTCTGCATAGTCAGTCGTACTGAGAATGAGAATCTTTTAACATAGTTACTCTGCATAGTCAGTCGTACTGAGAATGATAACCTTTTAACATAGTTACTTTGCATAGTCAGTCGTACTGAGAATGAGAATCTTTGAGGACAAAAAACACATCTCCAAAATCAATTCAAATTTTGACAAAGGAAGATAAACTTGTGACAGGTGAAAAAAAGGGAGCTACATGTACTTCTTTATGTCAGATGTAAAGCATTCTGGCAGTAGAAGAAAAAGGACTTCTTGTCAGGAATAAAATGTTTACGGAATTAAACCAGTTTTTAGAATAAGTG
>JAUELC010054634.1:0-12509 GCA_031471745.1 Cryptochiton stelleri
CACCCCCCCCCCCCCCCCCCCCCCCAAAAAAAAAAAAAAAAATTGGGGGGGAATTTGAAAGCATATCAGTTTGTTACTCTGGCACTTTTTGCGCCGATTTATGTCATTATTTTACTTGTAAAAGTTATGGAAATGTTTTTTTAAAAGAATAAAGCAATAAACAGTGCACAGCGGGAGAAAAACAAAATGATTGCATTATTATGCACTAATCACAAAAATTGTCACCCTTTTACTTTTATGGCGCGTATATACGTGAGAGTGGCTAGCTAGCTTAGGGGCGACATCTCTATGGAGAATGCGTACTCAGGTCCCAACTACAGCCAATCACATCTTCCCCGACACTCTTCTGCGGCGAGTTCTCGGGCGCACTCAAGCCAAGGGCGGTTCTCAACCTTCAGTCTTATCCGAGCAATCGGCCCTCTAGCTAAGGGTAGTATGTTTCTGGCTTACATTCATGCGGTCATGCGGTTAGCATTGGAGGAACATTAACTTTCCATGACAACAAAGCACTTCATAGTATAGTTGTGAGATGTAACTGTTTATTTGCTGCCTCCATATAAGTGGCATACCATTGAGCATGACGTGAACACCAATCAAACAATCTGCGGACCAATCGTAAACAGTTATTTAATATTAGATCCCATACACGGAAATAACATTTCCGAGTGTTTATTGGCCTAGAGTCAGTTTTCATATTAGGTTGAGTTATTTTTTATTTACTGACAGAAAAATGTTTGGTTTAATGATACGCCTATCGTTGCTATTAACAAACCTAAACCTAATCTGAAAAGTGTTAGTTTTCCAAAATTGTAAAAGCTAAGAAAATTGATCCCATGTATGGAACCTAGTATCAACGATCGCAAATCGTTTTCCGAAAACAACTTTTGTGCAAGGTTCGAGTTGAGTAATTGTTATGACTAGAGACAATGTTCTGGCGATTTCCGCCCCTTGTCGCGCTTTCTCAATGTCTTAATTTAACTTGTCCTCTGGCTAAGGGCAGCATGTACCAAGCGTAGGCAGGCTGTTTTTACTTAGCACTGGAGGAACATTATTTTCCCAACAAAGCAAAATACTTCAGTTTTTATGATTGAGTTAGGGCGGCTTTTTACTGCTTGAGTCCACTGCCATCATATATGCGAAATACCCATAAGCACGGCGTTAAACATCAATGAATCAATCAACTTAATTTAACTTATTGCTTAGAGTAAGGGCGAAGTTTTAGTTGTGAAGTTTATCATTATTTTGCGTACTAAAAGCTAACGGGGGCATACAAGTAGGACAATAGATGTTCATAACGCTGGACGCAAACTGTAAGAATGTTGTTGATACATTTGTGATTATGTTGTCCTGCTCGTAGTAAAATTACAGGCACTCTGTGGAGTCACTTCGACCTGGACATATCAGTGTCAAAATTGTTATCGTACTAAAAGTCTGCTATGATTGGTTGACATCAATCCGTCTTGGTTTACCATTGGCTGAGACAACCCGGATCTAAAGTACTGCTAGCTACAAAACAAGACTTTTGTTTGCAAAGTAGTAGCCTATTGTTTTAGATCAACTGTGAAACTAGAAGGATCAGATATTAAGAAGACTAGAGGCTTGAGACTTGGGATTTCACATCGAACTTCAAACTCTTGGTTTAACGATGACGGCTCTTACTTTGGCTGAAAAACCGACTTCAAAAGTTGATATGGTAAGTTTATATTATAGTGCCTATGTCAGAGGTTTACAGGGAAGGGGAATATTGCCCGCAAAACTGAAGGAAAAAAAAGCCGAAATGTTTATTTTTGAGTAATTATTGCATAACCATCGTAGTAAATTAAAATAAAGTTTATCAAAGTTTACATAGAGGCTTCGTGAATAATAATTAATTACGGTGGTCGGTTCCTGTTGCCCTGCATGGCGCTACTCAAGTTAAGGGGCAACATTGCAACCAAACATGTTTGTGGTGTCTTGTATTGTAAACTCCACAATTTTTTCTTTTTGCACCTTGTTATAAGTCCTGATGAAAACGTTAAATAGATCTTATAAATGACAAAAGTAATTTAAAAAACCAAACAAAAACTGTTAAAACTTTTTCCAATTCAATAAAAAAATACCTGCCTGCTTTTCTCTAAATTTTTAACTCTTATCAAATTCGTTAGCAGAAAACGTTGTCTTTAATAAATTGAATCAGAACAGACTTAACCGAAACCCCTTTCTACGGTAGACGATAAGAGTCATAAATTGTGCTCTGATTATGATACATATCGTCGACCATAATTAACGTACAGGCGCAATATATTCAGAAATAAATACCCTATTACTTTAACCGGAAGTCTATTAACTAGAAGTATGCAACGCCCCATTTACTCCAGTTTCAACGGCGTTAAAGCAATTACTAGGACAGCTTTTAAGAGCAGCGCCCTCTAGTGCACAGTATATGAAGTTTGAAAATCGCAAGTCGCCTGATGAATCATGGAAAACTGTGTTTAACCATTTATAACATTTCTAGTTGAAAACTTTTTTTTAGTTTGTTCATGTTTATTACATAATTATATTAGAAAGACATTAAATGGGAAGCCTGTTAATCGCTTGCAATTTGATGGTTTTAATCGCGCCTACATAGCTAATAGTTTATGATCCATGATTCATCTCTTTTTTCTTCAGAAATTCCAACTGCGCGGAATGAATAAAAACAATATGTCATGCGCAGCCTTCGTCACACGAAACCTTGAAAGCTGACCAAATACATCAATGTCATCGAGCTGGAATAATGTGCGTTGAACATTTCTGGTTAAAAGACTTCTGCTTTTTTATAATTGCGTCTTATCTTTTTTTACTAGATGACACTGTTTACTACGGAACCGTGGAAGGGACATTGGAAACAAATTTAGGGGATGGGGGTGATTATTTTAAGAGATTTTTTTGATTTTTTTTAAGTTACAATGTTTCTATATTTAGATCAAGACTGTATTAACCAATGGCTTGGTCGACATGTCTTGCAATGCTTGCTTTCCATTCGTTCACTATATCTGGGTCAGAATTAACTGTCCAATCAGGAACATCCTTGGATAACGCACGTGTGACGGAACATCCTGACCCTGGAACACAAATGATCTAGGGACGTAACCGGAAATAGGCATGTGAAATTCGTGTGAACATATTGAAATGTATCCATCACATTCAACTGTGTGGGCCAATCGTGCCACAAAATATTGTTAACATGTTGCCCATCAAAATTTAAATTGACCCTGGTCTTCAAAGTTATTAATGTATTCAGTTCACACAGTTGGATGGGATGTTAAAAATGTTGTCCACACCAATTTCACATGCCTATTTCCGGTTACATCCATTTACAAAAAAAAGTGGTCCAGGGTCAGGATGTTGGTGACACGTTTGTTATGCAAGGACGTTCCTGATTAGCCAGTTAAGTCTGACCCAGATATAATGAGCCAATGAAACACAAGCATTACAAGACATATTGGCCAGTCTGATTGGAATACAGTCTCGGTCTAAGTAAGTAAAATTTTAAAAGTAAAAAAAAATTAAAAAAAATTCACAACCCATGTATAGAGCAAAGAAAATTTTTAAATGTAAAAAAATTAGATTAGACATTTTAAAAGTAAAAAAAAGATCAGTGAGGGCTAAATGATTAGTTTTTCTCCATGTCTCTTCCACAGTTCCGCTGTTTACTTTATTCACTTCTATTTTAAAAGGTTGGATTTTACGTCTGTTTTTGTTGTTGTAATTTCATGTACACAGTCGAATGAAGAAGAGCTCAAATCTCTACTTAAACGTCTACAAAGAACGATACTAGTGGTTGCGATTGGTTCATTCCTCATGGCTTTGGTTCTTTTGGGGATTTTAGGCGGTTTTCAGTGGTGCTGGTACATTACTAATAACAACACCAAGAATCTGACTACATCTGAAGAGGTAATGGATTTATAATTACCATACGATTTAAATTGTTACGGTTTTAAAGTTGGGTTGGTGTTGATTTTGATAGAGAATTAAAATGTAACATAGATGTAGCATCAACAATTTTCATTCTTAGCAAAATGTCTTAAAGGGTATTATTCATTAAAAGTAGTATAACAGGTAAGTCATGTTAATTTATCTGGATAGTATGACAATATAGAAGGATATTAGCTAAAGACGAGACATTGATTTTGGAACATTCTTCAGCCAAGCCCAGTAACGTGTTATAGCAGCAATTTGGATCTGTAGTTTTATTGAGACAAATATATATGTCTATTGAGGTTGACGACAAGATTAGAGTCAGTATACTAACTTTTATCCCAGATGTTGATAATACTTGTAAAAACATTTCGTTTAGACATTCTTTGCATGGGTGTGTCTCAACTTGACCAGACATTTAGGGATGAGCTATTCCGAGTTGATGCATATAAATACTACGACCGTCATAGGACTTCATTTGGAGGTGGACTGATATATTTTGAGAGATCCGACCTCCCCCTTTCCCGTAACCAGGACGCTGAACAAAATACGTGTGGAACTTTGTGCATAGAATTACATTTTAGCAATAGAAAGCGGGCCATTTTTGGTCTGAAATCCGGTCAGCTCGTCCTCATGATAACTAGTCTACAACCAACGCGTCCACTCTTTATATCCACATGCAGTCTAATGACAACTCGTCCACAGTCTGACGGCAACTCGACCACAGCCAAATGCAACTCGTCCAGTGTTAATATCTATCCTTTTACACTGTAAGACCGTACCGCTTATACAGTCAGCAACGCCCATCTAGTTTTCTTTTCATTAGTTTGATGTTTCCGCTACATATTAGCGTATGTATCGTGTGCGAACTGCTATAAGCTGTGACATAGTGTAGCCTACTGTCTGCCTTGTTTTCGGTTTTGATTATGTGGTCTGTTTAACCTCCCTTCCAATACAGACGAAAATGTCACCGGAGAAATGACAAGATTTTCGACAAACCATTCATAACATGTGATCACACAGTTATTCTTGGGGATGCAATCTGTGACTTGCTACGAACAGATAAATATCGCAACTTAAAATCTTTGTAAAATATTTGACCTTAAAAATAAGATCAAAGAACAGAATTCATAAGCCTTTTAATTTTAATTGTGGTTTAAGTGACTGGCATAACTTTGTGGGGATAGTACTCAACTTAAATGTAAAAAAAAAAGAGCCAAGAGATGTTAACATGTAGAAATTTTAGGGAAGATAAATTTACGCATATTTATCAACAGTTCCATTTCACATAGCATATATATTTGATGACATAGACATTTGATACATATTGGGTCCATAATACACTACTTCTTGATTTATTAAATGACATGCTCCAATGAAGAGATGTAAAGCAAGGAAGAGGGCACCATATATGAATTCAGAATTAAAGAAAAGCATTTACAAGAAAGAAATGCTTTTTAAAGACAAAATAATGGAACAGTCACAGGAAACAAAGAAACTGATGCACTAATCTAAGAAACAATTCCTAAAAACTTTCTTTATTGAAAGATGTGATGGCGGTCCATCTTCTAACGATTTTTGACCCATAATTAAACTGACGATAAATCTTCTGTTATTCCCTTGGAAAATAATAAACAACTAAGAGGAAGTGTGTACCATTTTAACAACTATTTTTTAAATGTTGGTAAAACATTTGCATCTAAAATTAATACAGAAAAAGCTTGTCAAATTATAACTCCTGTATCAGATCAATTCGAATTTAAAAAGGTGTCTCAATATGAGATATTCTCTATTTTGAAAAGGACACTGGAATTGACATCTCAATGAAAATTTTAAAAGCTAGCAATCTGAATATCATTAGCCCTTTAGCCACACTGATAAACTATTTCAAAGGGTGAATTTCCTGTGAGCTAAAATTTCATTCTCTGTTTACAATCTGATTAAAATCTGATCTAAAATAGCTGCCCGTATATTTGAATGTCGCGTTTTAGATCTTACGACAACCCATAGTTAACGACGTCGAGTGGTTTGTCTAGAAGACCATTCACAAGGCAGTTATTCAAAACTGGTTATGTCAGCCCCACTATGTTAAAACCGATAATTTCCGCTAAAAAACGGGGTTTTCCGATCGCTCGTTTTGACGAAAGGAGAGCAGCATAATAAGTAAACATCACTCAAATAATACATTATGCGTGGAACAAAAATTACGGTAACTGTCGTGCTACTTCACCTACTCTCAGTGTTTACTGCAGCCTCGTGTTATATCGATTTGTATCGGACAATTGTGACCTGTCGTGAACCACCAGACTTCCTGTCATTGAACGCCGTAGATGACGTCTGTTTAAAAAGGAGTGTAATTATAATAAACAAAAGACTTATTTCCCCCTTTCCTGGAGGATTTAGAAAAGGGTATGGTTGTGCAACCACTCTTCTCAGGTTATTGGAGGATTACAAAAACAGGTATAGATAGCAATCAATCTATCTAAAGCATTTGGTCGCATACCTCACCATCTATTATTGCTACACAAGTTGAAACGATATGGGTTAACAGAAAGTGCAGTTAACTTAATGGATAATTATATCTCTCAGAGATGTCAAGTGTTAAATATTGGTTCAAAATATAGACAAAGGGAAAGTAGTGATAAAGGGATACCCCAAGGATCAATCCTAGGCCTCCTATTATTTAACAAAAGTATAAACGACATATTTCTTTGTACTAAGAACTGCCAATTATATAACTACGCCGATGATAACACGCTGTGTAACATTTCAAATAATTTAAAAGACTTAAAGTCAGGCTTGGTTGGTGATTGTAAATGGATGCTTAAATGGTTCTCCTACATATGTTTTGAGGCAAATCCTGAAAAATAACAGGCTATTGCGATATGAAGCAAATCTCAGAAAAGTCTAACTTCTTTAACAATTGGAAATATGAATATACCATGTTAAGGCACAGTTAAAGTATTAGGTATGACAATTGATTTTATACTAAATTGGAGCATATCTCAAACCTGTGTTTGTCTCATCCGCTTTCAATTATTATCTTTTTGTGTTTTGTTTTTTTTTTGTTTTTTTTTTTTACCAAAGAACGTGTTAGTAATTTTGACTATGATAAGTAATGAGTTGTGTAAATTATTTAGTTTTTTAGAAATGAATGTTCAATGTTGTGTCTGAAACTGTTATAAATTATGTGTAGTAAAAAAAAATTAAATAAAGATTCTTATCGTATTTCAAATTCCTGCGTAAAATGAAGTCAATTCTCTTGATATTTTATCTGACTCTTTTCTAATTTTTGATGATATTTCTTGATTTTAGTGGATTTTTTGGAGGCGATCTGCTGGTAATGTTACCATTCATGAATCAGCTTTGATTAACGAGGAGGAACAAACAGCCCTCATGATTTCAGCTGGGGCTTATAAAATAAACGGTGACAATTCTTTGGCTCTGCACGATTTTAACAAGGTATTTATAACTTTTATTAGTATTTTTTATTTACACTAAAATGCGAGGTGCGGAAGATGGGGTATGAGAAAACCCCAACTATTTCCATCACCTTGTGAAAATGTTCAATACTTCATCTTTTTAAAATTTATTCGGTTATTTCTTTAATTTATTCAGTTATTTCCGTTGTGGATACGCAAGTGTTTATGTGATGGCACCATAAAGTATTCTTGTTAAATTTCTGATAATGTCAACTATTTTGATAAAATGCTCCATACTTGATCTTTTTATTGTTTTTCTCTTTGTTTGTTTATTAAGTTATTTCCTTTATGGATATACATCTTAGTATATGATTGGATCGTAAAGTATTCCACTTAAATGACTGACAACCACCACCAGTTTCACACCCATGCGCGCAATCACACATTATCATGCTAATACCAAAGATCTAGATTTTCCAGAAAAAAAAATCGTTTTAGATTTTTAATTGTAGGGGTATGTTGCATTGCGTGATTTCAATGCCGAGACTTGTTATGTCACAAAGATTCAGTTTCCGGACTTTTCTTTTGTGAAGAAGATGGTTGAAGAACGACAGGTGGGTAAACAAAAATATTAATCTGTCAAAAAATGTTTTGTTATTTTTTTTTTTTAATTCAAGTAAAATATTCAATGAACAAAGAACACAAATTAGGCTAGCTCTGGAGAATTCGTTATGATAATTAAAGCGGGCCAGTGAGTCGGTTTCATTCTTGTACGGATTAGAAAAGACTGACACTAGCCGAGAATAAAATGAATGGGCTGGGTGACGGAGAAACTATCATAAACATGAGACCGACGAGCATTCAAGCTATTGTACTGCGATTTGTGTTAAATGCAGATTTTAAAGTTACGGTAAGGAAGCTATCTAATTTTGGGGAATAGAGCAGGGTAATTCAAGCCCAATAGAGCTAGAATTACCCATTCATAGCGAGTAAACTTGGTTCGTATTGCCGAGCAGTAGACGATGACGTCACCGTCGTATATACATACACTGATTGTTGGCCTAATTTTAATATTCAAATGAAATAAATTGCCAAATTAATCCGAATGCGCACAGTAATTACGAAATTTTGACTTCTATTCACAGGGGAAACAACTGCCACTTCAGCCCCTGAAGCGCGGGCGTCTCCAAGAGAACGTCATGACGTCATCCGAGCTGGGACCAAAACTCACACAGTTTTGCAAAGGAGTTTCCGCTCGTTGGTTTGACGTAATCCGTGATAATGGTATGTATTTGATGGGGACCATTATGTGAATCACAATCTGATGACAGAGAAAGTCAAAAGACAACACCCAAAGTAGTATTCACACCAAAAATATCACCTAACGACTCCTAAGTTCATACTAAAGGCACCAATGACAACTTGTTCACAGTTTAAACTTGACCATGTGATGGGTTTGAAGTTCCAAGATCAGATTATTACCCTCTTGTAAATTATTTAGACAATACCAGTTGTCCACACATTTGGGAATTCGCCAGTTTCAAGGATCAAATTTAACAGTTTATATACACGATATATGTTATCTGTTGATTTTCAATATTAATTAATTGTACAATCTACACCACGTAATTAGTTGTTTTTCAAAACTATTAGGTAAATTTGCTTTACTACAGAATCCCATGAGTTACAGTTATTTTCTCAAAAAGTAAAAGTTAGAGGCTTAACGTTAATTCGGCCCCAGCTTTGTATGTTAAGTGAACGTTTGAAATTAACCAAAAAAATCTGAAAACTAAAAATTCTGCCAGCATCTTTAAATGAGGGTGTATTTAATCTGGGTCACGCATTGATATACCGACATAATGCCCTTCATGATTGAACATTTTGAGTCATCACACATACGTCTGTCACCGCGGTGAAACATAGACATTATGGATATAATTGAGAAAAAACGGCCCCTTTTCTTAACGTTGAACTTGAATTATGACAATTACTAACATGCGCCAACATTTGCAATCCTGTTTCACTTGTATATTTTTGATTTTACGACGAATAAAACATCGGAGCCAACTAAAGAGACGCGAGATGGCCCCTGTCTTCGTTAGAGGTGAAGTCTCGCAGAAGATTCACCAAGAACGTTTAGCGTGATACATTTCGAGACTAAAATAATGAAACCAAAGCATGAGATCACATGATACAACTTTCATCGTTGTCTAAGATTTGGAACACTCGATAAAAGCTTTGAGACACCGGTCTGAAGCGTTGTTCAAATTGTACAACGTTGATTACCAAGTTAACCAATACGTTGATTTGTCTTTGTTGCAGAACAAGTAAGGAGATTCAGGCGTCGTGTACAGCCCATTGGATGCAAACCGCAGGTGTCGTGCTATGCTAACCGGTTTCAATTTGAAGAAAGGAGATAGTTTCTTAACGGAGGTTGGCCCTAGGAAAAACTTCTACTATAATACCATGTATTCAAATAGGATTACTCCAGAGAAACTACCATTACCTTCTGAAAACTAATTCTATTTTATTGTTTTGTTTTTTAAACAAATTTACCCTGTTCCAAATCACCATTATCTGAAGCATTAGATTGCCTTATTCACGACATAAAGTTAGACAGAAATTACCCCTCTAACAATTAACAACAATAAGCATAACTGGAGGCATTGCTACTGAAAGACTGATGCCTTCGCCCTTGTTTATCATATTCCGACAGAGGCGATACACTGTTTGAAAAGTGGTATTGAATTTGATTGGTCTTTTCGTTTTCGCTACTTCACTTTGATCTCTGTCTGACCGCCGAAATAGGGTATGCCTGGCAAGGGTGATTACAAACTTTGTGGCGACATCCCCCTTCCCCCGAGAAGATGCATACTCCTCGACAGATTACGTAATTTTATGTAAACATTTTAACTTACCACCTCTCCATCTGAAGAAGACCGTTTTAGACTTGTCTTTTATTACATAAATGTCTTCACTCAGGAACTTAGTATTCTCACCTACTAGTCAGGTTGAGAATTGTTTTATTTTTCGCATGTTTAAACAGTCTGACTTTAAGATTACCCGAATTAAACGTTTAAAAATTGCCATTTTTATCTGAGGAAATGCAAACTTTTGATGTTGTTGTCAACTCTGATTCAAGACTAGATATGTTTAGCAATTGTTTACAAATTTAAATCTTCTTTGGTTTTCTACTTTTTTCATTGTTTTTATCTTATAACCAGTTTAAGTTCATTTTATGTAAATCTTAATGTTTGTTTTTAGTTTATATGTTATTATTGATTTTTGTTTTCGAGTTAGTTAATAGGCAAATGTGGCTTACTGGTCCCAGACTAACTGAACAAACAAACAAACAAACAAATTCCTACTATGATAAGAATTGATTATCCCGAATATGATTTCATGGTTCAATGGTGCTCTGTTAATTTCAAATGTATCATGACGACGTGTCTATTTTTATAATAGTCTATGGAGCACTGTCACTGTCGGCAGTCTGACCAATTCAGTTTTTTTATTAACAATTTTTTATTGATATAAATACACTTTAAACTATAAGCTTATAATGTGCATATATACAAATTACATTCATGTTATTAATTATAATTAAAACAGTTGACAAATATCAAGCGAAATATAGTTTTGGGAATGTAAAAATAAAAAAAATATAAATAGATTAAATTAATTGAATAGTATAATCAGCCTTGCAATGCTTACTGCGTTCCGCGGTCAGACAGAGGTCAAAGTGAAAAAGCGAAAACGAATAGACCAATCAAATACATGCACCAGTTTTCAAACAGTGTATCGCCTCTGCGGGAATATCATGATAATAAATCACTTGGAAATACATCCTTTCTTTCGAACAATGGCTCTAATTATGCTAATTCTTGATTGTCTGTTAGAGCGCTGATATTAAATTTCCGCCTTAATTCGTTAAATAAAAGTTCAATGTCTTTCACTGTGTGGGCTATGTGCAGAGGGATATATGACCATGGTTATGTGCGACCTTGTCTTGCCGATCACTCGAACTAGGAGTGTTATCCCTTCCGCGTTTGACCAGTATATGGTGCAAGCGTGACAAGGGGAGGAATATAGTTTCTCGTCGGAAATATACACCCGAGTCTTTGATCTCAATACCGCCTCTAATGCAGAAATTGAGAATCCCCAAAAGATCTGTAATTGCCAAGTGATTATATTTTTTCACTAATAAAATATAATACAGTTTGGCATAAGCTGTCGTGGTTGAAAAAATTATCATATATATACAGTATTTAAGAAACAATTATGCAACGTTAACTGAAATGTATTTAATTAAAGTAGGGCATCCAAGAAATTAGTTTCCTACTGAAATTAAGATTGGCAACGATTATGTATAAATCAAGACGTTTACAAAAAGTGAATGTGAAATAGAATTTGACGACTTGTCATAAGTTATTTCACTGACTTTGTTTTATATACACAATCCTGACCTGTCCTTTTGATGCCAATTAATTACATATATACAGTTTTACACATGACAAATGAGATAAATTAAATATGTATAACATGAGAGATATAGCAAAAAAACGAGATGGTTAAATAAATATAGCAATATCAGTAAACGAAAAAGCTTGTGCACGTTCAATGAGTAATATTACAACCAAGTGACATGCTTAATATGAATGGAAGTTAATTGGGTCATTGGTTAATTGATCTATCCCATAGAATAGTAATTATGTATTAATAGTTCTGTTAGAAAGCAGTTATACTTTACAAGGGTAGATTACTCTGGCGAACCCCATCCCCCTCCTCTCGGGCGGGAAACCCAATTTTGGGCGATTGACCTAATTGGCTTAAAGTCGGATCTCAGTGGAATTCACAGGCTTAATCATCACTCTGTAGAAGAAAAGTTTATATCGCTAGTTTCTTCCAAATTATAATAGTCAACATGAACATCCTGTTCATTCTGGTATATAACCTCTGTGTCCAATGCCTCTGTGTTCAATTCCCTGGCCTCTTCTATCTTGGAACATGTTTCGTGCTGTCGGTTTAACATCATACAATACGTTGTACGGATTTTCTTCGTCAATGGACGGAACATTACTATCTGCCGGTCTTTCCTTCAAACTGCAAACATTCAAAGTATTGTAATCGTCACTTTCTTGAATGGGA
>JAUELC010054745.1:0-12508 GCA_031471745.1 Cryptochiton stelleri
CCTGTAACCCAAAGGTCCCGGGTTCGAATCCCGGTGGAGGCAAAGCAAATTTTTCTCTCTGCATTTTTCAAATATTAATATATTTATAATAGACCCTTAAATGATCTGTAACAAACGGAATCTTGTCTCAATCATTGTGTTTTCAAACAAAATATAAATTAGTCCCAAGTCAGTGTGCAATTTAATGTACAGTGAGTATCAATACTAATAACTGTATGCAACTGCGTGTTACAGCCGATCTCATTGGTTGATTCAGCGAACCACTCCTGTGACTATATGTTATAACTCGTGTCATTGGATGATTCTATGACTTCACATATCAAATACGAATTTCCCCAGCTGGTAAAAAATATATATACAATATTTACAACGGGTATGGGAAACTTTGCATTGTTTACTTTATCATTTAATAACGTCCAAAGTGATTGATGGACGGGTTGACTGATTGATTGATTGATTGATTAATTGATTGATTGATTGGCGTTTAAACTAAAATAGTAATTACCGGTAGAAAAAGAAAAATTGAATAAAACGAAAGCACCATTATAGCCATTTTAAATTGTTAAAAAGCACCACTACCATAGCAAAAAGTATAAGAAAAACCACACAAAGTTAAAAGAAGTATAGTGGATGTTGTTGTTGTTGCAAACAGTGACATAAGAACACAATTGCACTGAATGTATTTCATGATTTGTTTCTTGTGACTTAAAGTCGGGGTTATGCGCATGTACAAATACGTAACATAATGGTATCTTATTAAAGTGACGTAAGCACCCAAAATGAGGTTTTTCAACACATTCAGTTTACTTCGATTTTAAGAAGTTTTAAAGTTTGTTCATAAATTAAAACAGATACGTTGAAATGAAAAACATTTAGTGAGTAGGCCTACAAGGCTTGTATGAGCCCGGAGAAATTCTGCCGTAATTCAAATTCAATATAAGGCCAATGACTTTGATCCCACCGCGGCGAATGTCCTTGTACGTATATAACGAGTCAACATTTTGATTATTGAGAGGGTGGGTTGACTTAAAGTAACGTCGGTATATCAAAGCGTGGCACAGATTTGACAGTAAATTGACACATCCTCAATTTAAAAATGTAGCAGAATTTAGAGTTTTCAGTTATTATTTTTTTTGTCATTTTTAAACTTTCACATAACCTAGAAATATGTGTTGGAATTAACGGAAAGTCTCTAACTTATACTTATTGAGAAACATATCTAGGCCTATAACTCATATGATTCTGTAAAATACGCAAAAAAGGGCCTGTCTAATTTTTGGGCGCCTATATGTGACTCTAACTTAATTGACAACGTAAGTAATAATTCTGCAGCCAACTACATAGGCCTAATAGTCAAACTTATTATAAGTATTAATAAATCAAGTCTTATGGGAACCAATTTCTGATTAATATGAATCAACATCCCTGTGCCAGTTTGGTTAGGCCTCATCTTAATATTGAACAAATGTATATTCCGAACAATTTAAACGACTGACCCCAACAAAAATATAACAATATGACGTATTTTAATAATTTTGTCAATATCACTCATCACATGCACTCGCAAAATACACAGCAACAACTATTTTGGCACCCATGCATTCACACCTGTAGTTAGTTCTCTATTGTATATAATATATATATATTGCACCAAGTGAAGTTGGGACAAGCAAACCATCTGGTGTTCGCCTAAAATTGTCGATATTTGCCGAACACTGCCGATTACATACGGACGGGATTTCTAGAAGATACTCGTAAGGTACACAGTTACAAGAGTACCGAGTATCACTACTGTGGAAAGACTTCCGGAAATAATACCTGGAAAATAAAACGGTAAGATATAAGTTTAAAACAAAATATTTTTAACATCAAGCAGTTTCTCTTTCACCTAACTCCGGTAACTTCCGTCCCCTTCGATTAACGGCTTTTGTATATTAAATGGCGATTTAAAGGCCATTTGCGCCACATTTGACGTTAGGGGCGAAAACTTGCATTCCATGGAGATAAACGTATCAGGTGCATACATCTTCTTTATTAAATAATTAATTATAAATGTTCTTGTGGCCGGCCTCTTGTAGGCGTTTTTGTACCATAAATATCTTATCACGCCAATAAAAATTAACATAGAGCAAGTAACAACAGAAAAAATATAAGTTCAAAACAAAACATTTTTTAAAAGGACAAAAACTAATAATAAGAAGATCAAGCAGGTTCGCATTCTTGTTCCAAATCGAATATCTCCGGTAACTTCCGGTAACTTCCGTCCCCTTCGATTAAGGGCTGTTGCATATTGAATGACGATTGTAAAGCCCTTTCTGCCATATTTGCCCCCCCTCAAGAACGAAAGACTCGGTTTGATCTCAATATTGCGGTGCTTTATTTGTCCATCATCTGGAGAGTAGGATAATGGTGATGGGATGATGGCAAAATAAAGCGCCGAAATATTGAAGAATATTGAAGTCTAACTCAGTTTGCCGTGAGGATAACCGTGTTGGGTCTACATACCTGCTCGGCCACAACCAAAGCACCTCCCAGAGCACGCCCTATCCATGAGCCGCAGAATGAAGTCCTTGTCTCTACACTCTGTGCTTTGTTGATCGAGGCAGTCACGATAGCCGTGATAGGTACTTTTAAAAAAAAACAAATATATATATAAATTTACCAACAGGAATTTACATCAGAGACTCAGAAAGAAACTCTCAGTAAATTAGGGCCTTGCAGCAAGTCGGCCATCATTAATCATAAGTCGGCCTACATCAATCATTTTCGGGATGGACGATAACTTGTCTAGACCTATTTTTACCTTTGCCGTTGTTTTAGTGTATGAAGAGGACACAATCGGATCGTACAGTGACAGATGGGCACTCTCCTTTCTGTATTTATAAAATTTTAATATTTGTTAGACAAGATCAAAGATGATTAAATGTCAATAGGAGTGACCTAAGCTATTACTATAGGGGCTTGTGATGATTTTGGAATTGGAAATAACTCGTGTAGATCTACTTTGACATTTGCCGTTGTTTTATCGTAAGTAGATGACACCATCGGATCGTATAGTGACAGATGGTCACTCAAACATTTTAAATATCAACAGAAGAGTGACCAAAGCTGTCATCAGGGGCGTATGGTGATTGTCCTGGTGAATTCGTTGCCAGCTAGATGCGAATACGTATCGTGTTTGAACCGCTTGAAACATATAGGATAGGCCTATAGGTTAAGAACCATGCACCATTGGGTTTTGGGCACCTGTACAACTCGCCGCAAAAGAGTGTCGGGAGAGCGATGACTGGATGTAATTGGGACCTGAGAGTTGAGAGGTTTGTAGAATGAGATAAATTTTTATTTGCAATGTAATAGTTTATGAAAAATGACAATATTCGATTTGTAGCTAAAAATAAAATTGGATTTTTAGTGATTTGAAAATACAGCCCGTTACACTGTTTCCATCGAGATTTCACACAGACGCCGTGTATAACGTGCTGTAGCTAAAAATCTGATTTGACACCACCCATCGATTTTCTACAATTTCCAAAGCCCAAATGTCCCTCTTCCTTTGAAGGTATGACACTATATTCAAAAAAAAATTTTCACACACTTTTTCACTGGTGGGTGAACTCATCAAAATTACTACATAAATAGTAAGGAGATTTTTTTAGTAGTTCTTAACCTATAGTCTGGGCGGGAAACTCCAAATAAAAGCCTACCTCTACCTGTGCCACAACCCCCAGAAGAACCCCCACTGAGGAAACTCAAGTCATATTAATCGTTGGCGGACAATTTTTTTCACTGCCAAGCAGTTATCCGTCTATCGGTGAAGTGCTGGATAGCCTGGAGTAGTTTAACTCGTGGTAATTAAGAGTAAAGGCCTATATAGGCTTATATCTTCCCGAGGCAAGGCAGGATATCCCCATAAACTCTATATCATCCCTTGCCACGCTTAGTGCCTTTCGGCGGTTAGACAGAGATCAAAGTAAAATAGAGATATTGCATAGACCAATCAAATACATGTACTACTTTTAAAACAGTATATAGCCTCTGTCGCAATATCACGATAAACAGCAGAGAAAGAAGCCATTCTTTTCCAGCAATGGCTCTAATTATGCTTATTCTTGATTGTTAGAAAGGTGATATTAAATTTCTGCCTTATTACGTTAAATAAAAGTTTAATGTCTTTCAATCATCGGGCTATATGCATATGGCACCATGGCCAGGTGCGATCTTGTATTGCCGATCACTCAAACTAAGAGGGGTGATCTCTTCAATTGTTTGACCAGAAATACGGCCCAAGCGTGACAAGGTGAGGAACAGAGTTTCATGTCAGGACCCACCTTGTCTCGAGTAGATTAAATGCCTAATAATTGATGGTTTGGTTTAAGATTGAACTACTGGACAAGGTCTGAATAGAATTATTCCCACTGATGTGTTTCACAAAGCAGAGTAAAGTTACGAATCCAATACAATATACACATGGATGCATGGCGATTCTGCAAAGTAGAGTAAAGTTACGACTCCAATACAAGATACACATGGATGCATGGTGATTCTGCAAAGTAGAGTAAAGTTACGACTCCAATACAAGATACATAACTTGATAATGGGTTTAACATAAACCGAAATATGGAATCACCATGCATCCATGTGTATCTTTTATTGGGGTCGTAACTTTACTAGACAAGGTCTGTGCGGTCGCTTATTTTTTGGGGGTTTAAAAGGAGTCAAACATATATTTGCCAGCACGTCCCGGTTACACAATTAACACTAACAAGAACATTTAGAACAACAACAACGGGAATAAGGTCCGGACCCTGTTAACCACCTGGTTATATACTCACTTGCAAATTTCGTTGGCATTATTGTTTTGGACTGCATAGATAAGGGCATAGTTTTGCACCGTGCATTTATCAGGAGCTGTGACTTCACAATCATCTCTAGCACTTGACACTGTTCAAAAAGAAAATAAGCATTCCATTATAGACATATTTTATAAATGTAAACAATAAAAAAATTGCATACCTGGATCGGGATTTGATCCCCCCGCAATCTCCGACTCCGAGGTCGAAAAAGTAGCATCTTTGTGTTCTAGAAATTACCCGCAATTGTGTTTATTAGCTTTGAGTAATTCGAAAATATATCTGATTCTTGAATATGTATAGAGCCTGTCAATTCTGGGGTATTCTGAGATACCGTGTCCGTTTTCCTCATTTAAAATTGACCGAATCTGGATAAGGGGGGGGGGGGTAAGAAAACATAACAAATAAAGTGAGCCCGAGTAGAGAGACTGCAGGCTTACACAGCAATTTCCAAAAGTGTTGTCCTGAGTGTATGGAAAGCGATCATGACCGTGTGTGGGTTAAATTGGTACTTTAAAAGTATGGCGGACTTTTCATGCCATATCTATGGTGTCTCCATCACATTAACTATTATTCAATAAAATATGCACTAAAAATCCTTCATTATAATTCGTTGTCAGCGTAATTAGTGATATAATATTTTTTGTGACATTTTTTATGGATATTTCCCGAATATTAATTAATATTATTAGGTTAGTTTGTTTGTTTGATTGGGGTTTTAGGCCGTAGTTATTTCACTCATATGACGGCGTGCCAGCCCAATGGGTGAAGGAAACCACCCTCGACGCCACTGGCAACAAACAATGACACGATATAAGACAACCACAGGACAGAATACATGGTGCAATAAAACAAAGTGTGCAAATTTACAGAGCTAGATCTCACAAACAGATTGGCTTTGTGTTGCCCCTTTATAGCTCTGAGAGCATCAGGGCAACAGGAAGTTACCTCCAACCGCCCGCCCCCATCACTTGGTAAAATTGAATAAATTTTTATTTTAATAGATTACAAAGATTGTGTTATTATTTGAATAACCGGTTTTCATTATTCATAATGAGCATCAATCATTAAACTACATGTAGTCAAGTGAACATATTATTGATTTAATATAGAGATTACCGATACACAGTAGATATTGAAGTGAGAATGGTTTAAAATGCTCAGAATTGGTCAAATAAGCCAGATATAATTTTAAACAATACATAATTTCCCAAAGGAATAAAGGACAAACAAACAGAAACATGGGACAAACAGTGTGATGAAATGATGTTAATAGAAATCACACAAGTTGGTGCTGTGCACATTTATACACAATGATTTTAACATATACATGTACATGTATACAACATAGATCATAATGGGTACAGGCAGACATTGGGAAGTTTCAGTAATCTAATTAAAAACAACACAATGCCAATCAGGGTTTTTAAAAAAATCCAGTGATACAATGCCTAAACAGCGACACACAAACTTTCATAAAATGAAATACATTGAAAAGCTCAGACATTACACAAAAGACAATAAGTGGTGAGATCTTAATCAAACACATCACAACATTGCAACATCAAAGGTATATTTAGGTTAGACATTACAGCACATGAACTTCAGTGAAATGAAGCAAATAGAGAGTATGTGTTTCTTACATCTACAGTATTCCTCCTCTCATCTTCATACTATACTTGTATGTCACTCTCCAGTCTGTATTCAATCACCAATATCATTTTCTGTACATTGTATTTTTTTTTCAGTTCATTTTAACTTTGTGGTCGAAGTGGAAGCATTTGTCCAGAAACTCAAGTGATTATGACCTGGTTGCACTGTTTCCCAATATTAGCACCCAATATCTTAAGTACCAGAATTCTGGCACCCACAATCTTCAGAATCAGGTGTCCCAGTACTGGCACCCAATATCTAAAGGATTAGATTTCCCAGTGTTGGCACCCACAACCGTTAGTATCATGTTTCCCAGTACTAGCACCCAATATCTTAAGCACCAGATTACCCAATGTTGGCACCCACAATCCTTAGTATCATGTATGGCAGTTCTGGCACCCAATATATTAACTATTAGATATTCCATTTGTGGCAACCACAATCTTTAATATACGGTTCCCTAGCCAACTGGAACCAATATCTTAAGTTCAATATTTGCTAGTTTTGGCAACCAAAATCTTGATTTCCCAACACTGTTGTGTTTGCTTGCCTGATGTTATGATATGTTTAATCTTTAACCATCCCCTTATACATTCAGATTTCCTATTATTGAGTTTTGTTTGTTTGTTTGATTGGGGTTTTACGCCGTACTTAAGGTTATCTCACTTATATGACGGCGTGCCAGCCCAATGGGTGAAGGAAACCACCCTCAACGCCACTGGCATTTGGTTAATATAAGGAATACACAAAAGGTTTACCCAGCATTTTTCCGGAAACTTCATTTGACAAATTAAAGGTGATACAAACATGTATATTATACCAAGCACCACGAATGTAATTTCGGCACACTGCTCTGCATTCGGTGACCAAATAGCTACTCAAAACTGCTAACGGTAAGACATGTTTCGTAAAGATGTTGGTAAAATGTTTGTCAATCCAAGGTCTTTTTTAAGATATGTCCTCCTTCTCGGTGTCTGTTACTTCCAAGTTATCTCTGATATGTTAATGGGATGTAATTTTCTGGAATAGATTTCGCGACATCACGTAAGCAGCAGGTGGATATCGGGTGTCAGTTTTCCCCTTAACTCCAACAAATTGTTTGAAATAAATAAAAATCTGCATGTCATACCCTTGGTCCTAGTTGGACAACATATTCAACGAAGACGGTATTCGAAGGTGGTACAGAGCTCTTGGTCTTGTCATAAATGTAGGTTGTTTAGTTGTTGTTTTTTTTTATCCGAGGCTTTACGTTAGGAGCTTTTTTCATCAGCAGAATCCTTTCTCAAACTGTCGCAACTTTCTTCTGACAATTGTCTGTCCTTACTTACATTAAAGTCATCATTATCACATGGCCAACCAATTTGTATAAAATAGGCCATTGATTCACTGTGGTGATGGACGTTGTTTGTAGGCGTAATGACCAGGCATTCTGAATGAATAAGTAAACACCAAAGAGAGAACTCAAACGCTTGACCTGATCAACCGACCTGACCAATCGACCTTTGAACTCTTGTGTGACTTGATTATCCAGTTGTATTGGTCCGTTCGACATGATTTTATGCTAAATAGTTATATTTCATTTCCCTATTTTCTCTGCTGTTGCCTGTTCTTTGTTGGTTTTTATTGGTGTGCTATCCACTTGATGCCAATTATGGCCTTACAAATGGCCATTCAATACGCAAAAGCCCTAAATGGAAGGGTACGGAAGTTACCGTAGATAAGCGATTTGGAACAAAAATGATCGCCAACCATCATCCGATTCCACACTTGAAAACTCATCAAATTATGTGTCGGGCCCATTTATAACATCTAAAACATCAGTAACAATAACATTTTAATGCCCAGTCAACTGTAAGTGTAAACAAAATCACAGCATAAATGTAAATGAGTCCAATGTTTATAGAGTATATGTTATGTAATTATCTGTATTTACCAACTCAGCAGATTTGCTACAAACAAATTTGCAAAATCGCTCAGTCCTCCAGTAACACTCAATCATTCCATTTTCTGTGTAAAGGCCTGCTAAATGAACTATATTTATTATATAAGAAAAAAGAAAGCATGTTACAAAAGAAAAAGGTTAAAAAATAACCAATAACTTACCTTTGATCCGCGTGCTACAGCGGGGATGGGATTCCCCACCTTGTCTGTCCAGTGAAATAAAAAACAGCAGCCCCCTGCTGCCAGCTAGTCTGCCTCAAACAAATTATATGAAATAGCAAAGCTGCCACAGTGGTTGATAGTATTTTATATGGTTATCTAGGTTAGTAGATTTCTTCGCCGAGTCACTGCTACAGTGGGTAATATAGGGTTCACTTAACCTACAAATCTGGGGGTGGAATTAACGGACAGCCTCTTGACTTGCAGAGAAAAGTATCTATAATTCATGTGATTCTGTAATTACGCAAAATACCTAATATTGGGTGCGTATGCGACTTTAAGATATATGTACAATGATTATTGTACAAGTATTTTCAAAAGGGCTGTAGTTCGATGGATTCTCGAGGGCCCGTATCACGCAACTATTGATTTATCAATTATAATTATTAGTGATACGGAACGACTGTCCGTATACCTATTGAACTCGTCCGGTTTCGACCCATCTATTATTATTAGGGATTCGGAACGACTGTCCGCATACCTATTGAACTCGACCGGTTTCTTCACATTTATTATTATTAGGGATACGGGACGACTGTCCGTATACCTATTGAACTCGTCCGATTTCGTCACATTTATTATTATTAGAGATACGGAACGACTGTCCGTATACCTATTGAACTCGTCCGGTTTCGTCACATTTATTATTATTAGGGATACGGGACGACTGTCCGTATACCTATTGAACCCTTCCGGTTTCTTCACATTTTTTATTATTAGGGATACGGAACGACTGTCCGTATACCTATTGAACTCGTCCGGTTTCGTCACATCTATCATTATTAGGGAAACGGAATGACTGTCCTCATACCTATTGAACTCGTCCGGTTTCGTCACATTTATTATTATTAGGGATACGGGACGACTGTCCGTATACCTATTGAAATCGTTAGTTTTCTACACATTTATTATTATTAGTGATACGCGACGACTGTCCGTATACCTATTGAAATCGTTAGTTTTCTACACACTTATTATTATTAGTGATAGAGGACGACTGTCCGTATACCTATTGAAATTGTCAGGTTTCGTCAAATTTATTATTATTAGGGATACAAGACGACTGTCCGTATACCTATTGAAATCGTCAGGTTTCGTCAAATTTATTAGGTTTCCAAGATTACTTGGATAACCTATTGAAATCAGAAAGATATATATTTATAACATAGGTTGTCCTTACTTGGCTTGACCAAGTTTGCAAAAATAATTTTCACAATGAAGATATGATTGGTCAAACTATCAACGAAACGTCACGTGATCGAAATAGTATTACCCGGTTATTGATATATATATATCATTAGACGCATACTTTTATGGAGAGTGCATCTGACTAATTTGTTTTTCAGTAAAAGTTATAGTTCTGACGTAATTTTCGGTCAAAGTTATAAAATGTGCGGTATTCAACGGTCACCTGATCAAAAACCATTTGATGTAGACTAATGTATTTGACATGGAATATAGTCCTGTATTTGCACTATAACGCGAGACATTTATCGTCTTCTTCCGGTTGAAATTACAAGAAACAAAACAAAATGTTTAATTTTTGCATTTCATTTTTTTTCTCCACATTTCATAAAGTTGCATTTATTTTATTTTATAAATTTGATGATTTGGTGTGTATGTATATAAATACTGAAGATTTATTTTATGAAGACAATATAAGTTTGTAAAATGTATGCCATTTACTTAAGTAGTTTAAAAGTTCGGAAATCAAAACTGAACTATTTTGAGGAGTGTATATAAAACACATATCTCAATATTATTGGACTGATTATATGTATGTGTCAGAATGGCGTAGTTGTTACCGCACTTGTACCTCTTAACCCGAAGATCACTGGTTCGATCCCAGCCTCAGGCAAATTAGTAGTTTGTAGCGTTTTGAGGTAATAAGCCTGGTTGATTGATTGATTGATTGATTGACCGAACGACCTTCCGACCCTCCGACGTCCGACCCTCCGACGGACGGACGGACGGACAGACGGACGGATGGATGGATGGATGGATGGATGGATGGATGGATGGATGGATGCATGGATGGATGGATGGATGGATGGATGGATGGATGGATTGATGGATTGATTGATTGATTGACTGTTTCATTGATTGATTGATTAACTCCGTACGCATTTGTATTTCACTTATACGACGGTGGTGTACTCCAAAAGTAAATAGCCACACTGACACAAAGCATAAAATGTGAAGTGTTTTGCTCTGTTGAAAAAACAATGTTTTTCCAGTGCTGAGTAAAGACAGCATGATTATGGTCGGAACATGCTGCCCACAGGGTCTTGGAACGATTCATTAGAAAATAAAGGAATGTAAATGTTAAGTCATTCAGGTGGTAAGATGTAAAAACACTAACCTATTAACTCTGGACTATATACATTTTCGAAACTCATGTCATTTACTTAAGGAGTTGAGAAATCCTAATTATTAACTATTTTGAGCAATGCACAAAACAAGTATTTTTGGACTGATTATAAGTATCTGCTAGAATGAAGTAGTGGTTAACGCACTTGTCTGTTAACCCGAAGATCTATGATTCGATCCCAGTTTCATACAAATTTGTTTTTATCTTAATTTTGTTATTTTTCCGATGTAGTTTTGTAGCGTTATGATGTAATACGGTTGGAAGGATACATCAGAGAGATTTGAAAGGAATACTGGAGATTTTTATTATGAAGGCAATTAGTACGAGTACATTATGCCATTAACATTATTAGCTTAAAAGTTGTGAAATCAAATATGTTTATTATTATTATTATTATTTTCCGCCAATTATGGCGGGTGGTTGGAGGGCGCTTCGTGTTGCCTTGGTGCTCTAGAAGTGATGGAGCAACAAGAAGCTGTTGTGACGTCCTGTTATGTCTGGTCATTATCTTGTATCTTGTCTTTGTTTGTTGCCACTGGCGTCGGGGGTGGTTTCCTTCAACGATTGGGCTGACACGCCGACATATATAAGTGAAATAACCTTAAATACGGCGTAAAACCCCAATCAAACAAACAATCAACGAAGAATCACTGTCGTCTTTTTGCAAGTTGTGAAAGTATAATAGCATGTTAACAAACACATTTATGTTTTCTGTCAAATCCGGGTTCTCCCTTCCTGCAAAATTATATCAGAATTGCCCCTGATGAATTTAGTTTTGTACAGGGTGGACCAAAAGTCCATACTGGAAGTCATGTGGAGCATATTTGGTGAATACAGTTACAGTTTGATACAGTTTTAGTGATGCATGCATTAATTTCCCGTGTGTATAGGCAGGTGGTTGGTGGGAGATTTCTGAGCCTGGTGCCCTCTGAGCTAAGAGGAAATACATGTACAAAGCTGATTTGTTTTGGTGTCCTGCTCTGTAAAGTTGCACACTTTGTTTTGTTGCAACTTGTTTTGTTGCACCATGTTTTGTTGCACCATGTTTGTTGCACCCTGTTTTGTTGCAACATGTTTGTTGCACCATGTTTTGTTGCACCATGTTTCGATGCACCATGTTTTGATGCACCATGTTTCGATGCACCATGTTTTGTTGCACCATGTTTAGTTGCACTATGTTTTGTTGCACCATGTTTTGTTGCAACATGTTTTGTTGCACCATTTTTAGTTGCACCATGTTTTGCGTCCTGTGTCTGTCTTGTATCTTATGGTGGTTTAATGCCATTGGCATTGAGGGTGGTTTCCTTCACCCGATAAGAGATTATAACGTTCAGTACAATGTTAAACCCCAATCAAAACCTTACGAGCTAAGACTTTTGCCCCATACTGTAATGTGTAAGCGGGTGGTTGGTGGGAGCTTCGTGTTGCCCTGGTGCTCTCGGAGCAAAGGGGAAACAAGAAGCTGTTGTGGCGT
>JAUELC010054856.1:0-12508 GCA_031471745.1 Cryptochiton stelleri
GCGTCTGTTTGTTTGTTAGGGGTTTTATGCGTACTTACGATTATTTCACTCATATGAAGGCATGCCAGCACAATGGGTGATGGAAACCACCCCAGACGCCACTGGCAACAAACAATGACAAGAGACATGTACAAGACAACCACAGGACAGAATAGGACCCCACAACAGATCGGCTTCATGTTGCCCTTAGCTCTGAGAGCACCAGGGCAACATGAAGCTCCCTCCAACCGCGCGTTCATCTATAGGTAATTTGTTATATCCCAAATGGCATAGTGTATTATTAATTGTATAATGTGGAAAATGTGGAAATGGTAAATTTAATGAATCTAAAGATAACCACTTAAAGCTTCATTTATGTTGGATTCACTAGAGTAACTGTGTAATTACAGTACTGCAGGCTTCTTTACAGTTATCATATATATCATAAGTGGATACATGCTTCACAGAATATAACCACATTAAAAGCTATCATTTCCAGGTCCAGTAAACAAGAAAAACATCCTACATGTATGTGTATAGAGCATGAAGTCTGTGTACAACAATTAAGCTTAATTTTTTAACCCAGATACTTAATAGATTTGATTGTAGTATTACATTCTGTACACATAAACATTTAGGATACATGCAACGGTTATTTAATTTAAAATTCCATACACTGGTGTGAAGATGTATTGATTACATTTGTTAATGTATCAGCCAATGTGAACAATTTTATTTTGCAATGTGTTAACCACATAATGAAACACAGTAATTAATTATAATACACTGCTGTAAAAGCCATGATACTTACACTAATCTGCTTGCCTGCTGAAACAAAGTATAAAGCTCCATTGCTAGACATGAAGACTGTGCCATTTATTTGCCTCTCCAAGAATGGGTGGCAAATTATCCAGAACACTGGTCCATAATATATTAACTTGGTAAAAGTACTACACACACATCTGAAGCAACCTATCTTGAGGTAAAACAATCACAGTAATTTGAAGTATTACAGGATAAGTAATGTTGACAATGACATGTAATAAAACAATTAAACTTGATCCTCAGAGTATTGATGGCAAAAGTTCTTTGACAATGCACTCTACATGCCTATGACACTAAGCTCTTCTCATGAAATCATCAGAAATGTTCATATCAGAGTAATACCGATTATTAACAATAACAATTTTCATTTACTAATCCATGTTGGTGCAGCAGTACATATCATAAAGTTATCTCAGGCAAATTTCAATCTCAAGTGTTATGATCCACAATTGAGTAGGTTAGTAATTAAGTACATTGTGCATACCCATCATCTTTACACAGACTTGATCCTCCTGATCAACCAATCAACTGCTACATACATGTACGAGCCTCCTAACACTACAGATGCATACAGATCAACCAGTGTTTAAAGATATGAAATATATGACATATAAGACAGTATATCCAATACTCTGTATGTTTACAGTAAGTGACAGAAGTGTGATCAAGTTGTGGTAATGTCCAGCAGGGATCATCTATGGTCTGCACAACACCTGGACAGCACTCCATGCAGCCTGATCTAATCACGTCCATCAGTCATTACATACACATCATGAAGACACACAAGGACCGTATTAACAGCAAACATCCCGCAGTCTTCAGGGACATGTTGTCATTATCTCTAATCAACACTCATTAAGGGGGGCAAAAAAAAAAAATTCCTCAGCTCTTTATTGGTTATATTCTTTTTATTATCTTCTTTTTTAATGAGGAGCGGGATTCTTATTTGGGTTAGGAGTGGGCTGTGGATGTATATTAGACAGACTCATCTAAGGATAATTCAGACCCTCAATTACATGGGAAATTACTTATAGGCTTCAACAAACACACTTAATCTATGTTATTAGAGTCCCCCATCATTTGTTCATGGAATGCTGTCCCATACACACTGTTTTGTGCACAGTGTTAACTATATAATTGAAATTACACATGTGGGAAAAAATGCTTTATACGACTGTGCCCAAGGCTACAGGTAAAGAGATCTAATGTAGAAAAAGCTAACAGCACAATAGAGGAAGTAATGACATTGCCAAAGTTGATGGCAGTTCAGTAGATAAACAGATCACATGACCACCATAGCCTACAGTTATTAAGGACACCAGCTGTACAATACAGTTTTTTAGCATTATTCTAGAAAAATGTTTCTTAAGAGGATTATCCAGTATTTTTTTTTTGTGTATAATATCAAAACAATAGTTGGTTATCAAACTTTATAAACGTAACACGTTTTTTTTATTCAAAATTTTTTTCTTCATCATGTTGATTGTATTTAAATCCCAATTGTGTGTTTGTATTTGGCTGTGTGTGTAAAAAAACTTACTGAGGGATGTTGACTTATAGCACAGCACTTATCTCACCGTATACAGACATATTAACATGTAAGGATATTCATTTAAAATCATGGAAAGCCAACGTATTATTATATGCATGCCAACATGTTTGTAAGGGGCCCGCGCTGTGGCTCAGTGGTTAGCGCGTTTGGACTTCTGATCCTCCTTCGAAGTGCCACAAGGGTTCAATTTGTATCAGAGGAAGTCTCACGAGGTGACTGAGTGTATTGCAGGGTCACAGTGCTTTTTACGAGGTTTCCTCTTGGTTTTCCACCGTTTTGAGTAAGATAGAGTAAGAAGTGGGTAATCCTATAAGTGAAAGAGCTTTGAGTATGACATTAAACACCCATCAACAAACCAATCAACTCTGTGATTTGTTTGTTTCTTTCCTTGATGCTAATAGCATCCAACTAACGGCTATTTCACACGTATGACAATTTTGCATATCTAATGTTTGGTGGAAAACTGTAAAAAAAAAACCTTGTTAAAAAAATCTTCGCAGTCTCCTGAAAAGCTCCCTTATATACCTATGGTTGACAGGCAGCCTCCGACCTGTTATTCATGGTACATTACCTAACATTATTTGCAAACAAAGATTTGTTTGTTTGTTTGATGTTTAATGTCGCACTCAAGGGTATTTCACTTATATGACGACAGATTGTTCACTTCTTAAACATTTTAAAAACAACCACCCCCACGACAGCCTTAGTCACATTGTGTGACTCCCTCATATACCTGAGGTCAACTGGGAGACTTGAACCTGTGGGATGCATCAAAGGAGAATTAGCAGTCCAACATGTTAAACACTGAGCCACGACCGCGGGCCCTGCATACTTAGAAACTAGCATATTTGCTGGCCTAGCACAGTCTTTGAAAAAAGATTCAACTGAAAGGAAAGAGAGGGAGATAAAAAGGGCAAGATTGTCCAAATCTTTATATTAAATTAATTTAATTAGTTTGATTGGGATCTAAATCTAATTAATGACACTCTCAAAATTTCCATACAATAGGATTGTTAAAAGTCAGTATGAATACAGATTTTGTCAGTTAAGCTATCAATGTCAAGGTGTTTTAATGAACACAATTAACCATTTTTTTTATTTCAAAAGTAATAAGCATATATATATGCCTGTATCAAACAACAGTAATTTGCATAATTAAATTAGTTACTCAGACAACATGTTTTAGGGTTGAGCTCTGTCTAACCACCCAAGGAGGATATATAGGCCTACACAGTATATCATGGACAGTTCCTTTGTCACAGTTTAACTCAGTAATCTCCAACAACTTCTGAGAAGTGTAGAAACCTGATACCCTTCCGTTTAAAGTGGAGTAATCTTATATACATTTATATGGCGCAATAATAATGATTTTGTTCTTCGCACTTCTTTTATTGCACACACATATTGTAATGAATTGATGTAATAAAAAGCAACGCATTACTCGATGGTGTTAAAAAACATACATAAACTCAGACAATTTGAGGTACACCCAAAGTTTGAAAAGGTGACTGTACATGTCCCCTTAATGGCAAGGTTGAAACATTCAAAACTACTGTAAATCACCTAAAGTTTTAACCACGAACCACTGTCACCTTTTGCAAGTTGTGAAAGAATTATATCATTTAAAGACACAACTTTTTTTTTTCTGTCAAATCCCGATCTTCCTTGACTGCACAATTTTCATCTGACTCCCAGATATTATTTCCATGTCCTTTACATAGCTTCCAAAGTAGGAACTTTATGTTTGACATTTTTGGTGACTTAGGGTATACCTGTAAAATTAAGGCTGGAAAGTTTAGAAGAGAAAGTTGGTATCAAAATTTCTGTAACACAGATACTAGTACAAAGTGGCAATATCTGAAAAATATAACATTTCCAAAATTCAGTTCTGAACCAACAGTGATTAAACAAATATAGAGAGTCTGATAGACATTGACTATACAGATCTCACTTTACATGATAACTGAAGATGAATGTGGGCTACTAGTTGAGCCTATCACAAGATAAGCACCACTGGGGGTATCACAGGATAAAATTAAGAATTGAACTTTACACTCAACAAATTCTGGGAAATAGAAAATCAACATTTCCCAGTTTAAGGCACAATTTGTGTCACAAGCAAATGCAAAATGATTCCTCCATGAATACCTGAAGGCTGACATGGTTTATTTTAAATAACGTCATGCCATTTCATGTCACGCTTTGATAACGTCATGCCATTTCACATCACGTTTCAAATAATGTCATGCTGTTCCGCATTCATCTGGTTTCCAATTGTCAGAAAAAATTAGGCAAAAATGTTGTAAATTATGCATTTATCATTGATATAAAACACATAAAGAATGCAACAAAAAAAATGCACAGTGTAGTTTGAATACCATTATATTGTTCTTGTGAATGGTAGAAGTGGTATTAATCCCCTCAAAGCTTCACATCTTCTGGGTTATCCCTTTCCCCACTCACACGAGCAATATTTATGGTATTCAAACTTCACTGTGCAATATCATCCATATATTTATAAGTCTTCGTTGATGCATGATTATTGATCCATAACAAGACGACTATGCTGAATGATGAAAGGTATGTGTTGCAAAGTGAAAACAATTTCAGCAGATTTGGGGTTTCAAAAACTCAAGTTGTACAGTTAACACTAACCTTTACATATATTCCAAGGCTTGAACTCTTGGCTACTTATGATTAGTCTACATTCTGCATGATCAATTGCACAGACAAGTTACTATAAAAGTGGCCTCTGACAGATGCAATGTTTTGGTACACACATCAAGAAAAGGTTTAACTAGTGCAATCTTATTAGGGAACTGATATAGAAATAAGTTTGTTTTATTCTGACAGTACAAATGTGTTATGGTGGATCAGCTAGGGGTCATAGCAGACAGTTCAAACCATTTGATGCAAACCACATGTGTGAAATAAAAGAGAAAACTAACCTTAATTGTCAACTGTGATATTTGGGTTGCAAGGGTTGAAATTACGTTATTCTAGGCTGCTGTAAGTACTTACCTACATGTAGTAGAAAATAATGATGTTTATCATCTGATGCCTCAGAGTATGCCATTGCAATAAGATTCGAAGTTTCTACAGTAAGAGCAAAGTCCATTTTATATGTTGCTTTGCTGTCCCATAAATTCATCATCAAGTGGTTGTGTCATGGTTTTTAAAATTAGTTTTGTATACAAAGTTAGGCAGATGAGATATGCGGAAGTTAATGGCTTTAATTATAATATATGTAATTATACAAAAGTAGTCAGAAATTAAACAGCCTTTGGGCATTCTTTAATGTGATGATAAAACTTAGACTGAATCAGATAAATAGCTAATAACATCATGAAGCTAGGTCATTCCCAGTCTTCATTTTACTTCACCTGGCTCAGCAGTTTACTGAGATGATGGTTTAAGCTCTGCCTAATTTAACTGTCAACAGAAGACGCCCCTGAATGCTCATGTTTAATGTACCCCTGATTACTCCCTAAAACGTCAAGCACATAAAACTCACACCAGACAACTTGATTGTATTGATTTGTTTATTTGTTTGTCTGCTAGATGGTGTGTACGGTTACACCATACTTAAGGGTATTTCACTCATGACTCCTTATCATTGCCACTTAACTATGTTGCTTCATAGGAAAATCCATACCAAAGCACTCAGGATTACAAAATTAAGAAAATTTGTTTGAGTTTGTCACAACTAGCGCTCACACACGTGTTCTGACAACAAGGAAACAGATGCTTGATTACGAAACTGTTGCTATTTAAGCTTTTATATCACCGTTATACTGTTGGAAGAAATGCTTCATTTGAAGATTTGACAGGATAGTCGAGAGAAAAGAGATGCAAAGAGATAAATAGTAAGTAACATAAAACAAGTGATGTAACTGAGGTTTTGATCAAGGTTATTCATGAAGTTAAACTTTTATGAAGTTTATTTTGTACATGTATGATGACATGAAACATGTAACATTATTCTGATCATGATAGATTTTAGGATATAAGCCTTAGGATAGAATGTGTAGTAGGTAATTAGTTTGTGATCAGATAAAACAGTGATGATATTCAATTGAATAATTAACATGTCATACAGTAAGAACCAATAAACCACTCACATCAGGATTATAGACCAATTGATAATGGCTTGACTTCCGGTTATTTCCTGACATCATTCCTAGACCATTGCTCTAAAGGCAATTATTGTAAATCCCATCATATGAAAACAAACTAACAATTCATGAAACCACAAAAATAAATTGTTCATGTATTTCCTGCGTAGGTCTTTCTCCCTATAATGTTTAGCAGGAATACTGATTACTGTCTAGCTAAACTAGTCAGTACGCTCTTCATTTAATTAATGAGCGGAACATTTAGGTGTTATAGTGAAGACATTTTTTATGAGTGGCAGCCAGTCAACTATAACGATGACATGTGACATTGTCCCCTAACAGACCTAGAGCAACCAACTTAAGAACATTGTATCATAAGCTGAATGGCTTGCACCCATACAGGAAAAACTTTAGTTTTTTTTCTTTTGGTTAATATGAAAGATTTAGCGTCATAAAATAATGCTTTGAAATGTTGCTTAAGGACATAGCATTGCCTTTTTATACAAATATGGGAATTAATACAACCAATGCAAAAACATGTCACAATACTTGGAGGAGATAAGTTCATTTTGTTCACATCTACTGTAAATCACCTAAAACTTCAATGATGAATCACTGTCACCTTTTTGAAAGTAAAAGTATTGTAGCATGGCATGTAAACACACAAATTAAGGTTTTCTGTAAAAATCCTGATTCCGCTTAAATGTGCAAAATTGTCATCTGACACCCAAATGTGAATAAAGCAAGTGTTGGATCTTTCACATGTAGTGACAATTTCATACAGAGTTCAATTTGTAGTTAATAACACTCAATGTCCATTAAATCTTATGCACAGAAATACGTCTTCAATGCAATCTTGGAGATCGTTATTTGGAATAGTTTGTGCATGCATTGCACACCGTGATTGATACACCCTACACATGGATGTATAATGCATGATGAAAATGTGTATCAAACTAACTCCTGCATGGAACTCATAAAGACAGGTGCAAATAAACAGCATGTGATGAAGGCGTGGCATCTTATATCATTTGTGGAAATCAATATTTAAAAGGATGTGAAAGCAGCATTTTACAAGGTTCACAAATAGCCTGTCGTTAGATATATCAACAAGACATTTCTTTCCATGGGCTGTTTAATTAAGCTTCTTTAAAATACCCTATTAAATCTTTATCATTAATCTTGGATATTTTTTTTCTAAATTAAAATCTCAAAATTGAGTTATAAATATCAAATTTTAGAATTGCCACAGGCATAAAAATGATTCAACTAGAAAATATATATTATTGCACAATCACATGTACATGTAAAAACAGATATACATGTACATGTATGTTTATCATATGTGCCTCTATGACATCAGCGTGGATACAATAAGAATGAATTGCACATGACTTTAGAATGCTACATGTATGCTATGTTATGCTGTGCTGGCACCAAGCCTAATCCAACCATACACAAGTTATAAGGTGCATGGGGTTAGACACGTAAATACACTTGTTGAGGATGAAGGGGATCAATCATATGGTATTGTTTTATGTTCACGGCCATGTTGTCACTGCCAATAAAGCTTTCACAACTGTCTTAGCACTCAGTTCCATAATAACACACTGATAAAATATGTACATTTTTATAAATTTATTTATTGGCATGGTGTCCCATGACATACATGTACCTATTTGGCAAAAGGTTGGTAATAGAAGTAGTAAACTAAAAAGCATCCTACATGTACATGTATTTCTGCATGTAACTAGGGGCATGTAACTCTGTGTGAAAGTGCATAAGCATATGCAATATTCATTTTGTTCTGGGTAGAGTTTATGTCGTGGCAAATCAAATATAATTAAATGTATTTCAGATGAGATTGTGTTTGTATGTCAAACTAGATTTCTACATTATGAGATCTAAATAAATATTTAACTTTGACACAAACGTGTACAAAAACTGTATTTATTTACCTTCTAGTTGGTAAGGATATTTTTGCAGGTACATGTTAACCCTAAAATGTCAGGTGTAAATGATTAACTAAGTCTAAAAGTTTCAAGCAAATATAGCGTATTCATACCCTTAGTTGGGTATATTATTTTGCTGTAAATACACGGAAATAATCATGTTTACCTACATGTACATGTACTTAATCCAGCCAAAATCCATCGATGAATGTTACCTACAAATCTTAGTCACCTCTCAATAACATAATCCTGTCGTGAATATCTTCTGTGAGATATTATACAGAATAAAAGCATGGATTCAATATATCTCAGAATTATAGTTTGTATAATATTAGCATGAAGTGAGAAAAAAGAAGGTAGGCATAATAGTAGAAAATCTTTTTTTATGATTTGTTCATATTCATATTAATTATTTACTGTTTTTTCATACGTAGATTCTAGGATATAGTATGGAGGGATTAGGAACTCCACTGTCACTCAAGCCAACGAGCCGTGAATGTTTACCTCCCTCCGCCTGCTCCAAACACAATTGTTGCTATAGACAGGGGTCGACTGGCCATATGGGCATTTAGGCAATGCCCAGTGGGCTGGGGCCTTGGTTAAAAAGAGCAGGTTGTATAAAAAAGACATATTACTATAAAATGGGCTGGCCTAGAAGGCTTAGTAGAAGGTTGCCTACCCAAGATACAATGTACTCAAGATGTAATAGCGATAAAACAAAGATGGCCCCACAGAGGTTCGCTTGACGAAATCAAAGTAACTGATTTTGTATAAGCTAACCTCGTGAGTTAGTTAATGGGATACACATTTCTTTCGAGAGACACTTCTTATGAAATTATTCAATACGATGCGTTTCACCCCTAAATTTGTGCATTCTCTGCCGTCTGGAGCAGCGAATGTAAACATTCACGGCTCGATGACTCAAATGTCAGAGGAGTTTCCAATCCCTCCATACTATAATCCAGGTAGATTATAGTTTTACCCCCAAACTTATTACACCATAAAAGTACACACCAACACTGTCCGTGTTGTTATAGCTTTCTGCGACAGGCTGCCAATAAAATCCTTAATAGGTTCATTATCATGTTGCTTTCTGACTCTGCATGACAATAGAGAGTTTTTACATTTGAAATCATTTTTAATGTTTAATTGATTTTTTTATTTAAATACAGTGCATCAACAAAATTAACTGAGGGTATGTTCTGATCTAATCACCTATCCCTGTGATGATAAAGAAATTAGAAAAAGAAACAGAAAGCACATTCTTTTACATTGTCTCTTTCATAGCATTTTAATTTAACCTGTCAGCATATATTCAGTTCAAGAATTTAAAGAAACTATTTGCAAACAATATATCCATTCAAAAAGTAATTTATATTTCAACTAAAGATGGCTGTGAAAGCAGCAGTTTGCATCTTCGTTTCATGTTTTATTATCCCCCACCCAAACAAAGTTGACAAGGGATTTAGATATGTTTTTTCTCTATCTGTCACATTTAATAGTTTCCGGAGAATAACTACAAAGCTAATCAAGGTATTGGTGCATCAAGGGAGTGATGAACTGGAGCTGTTTGCTATTTAAGCATTTTTTTTTGTTTCAGTATCCAGGGAACAAGTTGAATTAAGATGTGCTTGAGGTAAACCCCATTCAAAATGCATAGTCATTACATACAAGGTCAATAACCACAGTTAATCAATTTGACTGTTTTATTCTGTCCATCACATTTCGTTTCCAGAGCACAACTACAAAAACACTTCGAATTTTGGTATTCATATCCTGCAAGTGGTGCCTTTTCCTATTTAGGGAATTAAAAAAATTATATCTCTTAAGTTGAAACAATTAGAATTAACATTCCCAGTTCATAGAACCAGAAGTTTTTGTTATTTCTTCATGAAATTTGGAACACACATCAAGAAAAACTGGTGCCTTTTGGTATTCAGGAATAGATATAGAAATGGGTTCCATCCGTCTATCACCATTCATTTCCACAGCATAACAACAAAAGTAATCAAGATATCTTCACAAAACTTTGTACTTTTTCTTTATGGAATTTGGTATTATTGTCATGTTTGTTGGTGTGTCATTAAGATCACTGGGAGATGCAAATGACTAAGAAAGTAAGAATACTTAATTGCCTTGAAATACAAACAAATAATTATCTTCATCAGTCTGGATCATTTTTTGCTTCAATTGAGGAATAGGAAGTGTGTAATCTTTCAATTTAATGATGGATTTTTTTATAGGTTTGTTTGTTTGTTTGTTTGGATGGGGTTTTACGCCATACTAAAGGTTATTTCCCTCATGGGACGGTGTGACAGCCCAATGGGTGATGGAAACCACGCTCGACGCCACTGGCAACAAACAATGACAAGATACAAGACACCCACAGGACAGAACAGGACGCTACAAACAGGTCGGCTTCATATTGCTCCTTAGCGCTGAGAGCACCGGGGCAACATGAAGCTCCCTCCAACCGCCCGCTTTTTTATAGGATATATAGGATTATTTATAAGTTTGTGAGTCAGCAAAGTTCTGTTATTAAAAGTTTGATAAGAGCTAGTTATAGTTACATATAAGAAATATGAGGAGATGTTTACCCCAAATTAAACCTCCTTACTTCCAATGAGATGATAATCGAAATGTCAAATGGTCAAAAGGTGTTATACAATCAACCCCAAATAAAGTATTAAACAACTATATGAGAAGCCAAAAAACACTAAATAAAAAAATTATTTGTTAAAATAAAGGTTGTCCTGTAAAATGTCTCAGAATTGAACATTGTGTGCAAAACAAATGTGTCATCTTTGCCACTGAGATAAGCAAAGTAAATTCTGAGTCATATGCAGTTAAATGTATGTAACTGATCTTCTGCTTATCACATCTTATTCTTTAGATTGTAGCCTGGTATTTCATGTCAACCCATGACATCCTTGTTTTAAGGTCTTCTGGGACCCCTTGGGCTAAAAATGGACGTAAACAAAATTTGATGACTCATATTGAAAGCTATGTATTCAAACAGTATGCTGGTGAAAAAATGAATTAAAAATTCTGATAACAAATAGTAAAATTTGAGATTTTAATTTAGTTTTTCCGTGAGCATGTTTAAGTCGTTGACATGGTGTTGTATTCCGTGTATTAAACGCAGTCAGTAAAAATCAATCAAGTCACGCTTTAGTAGCCTTTAATTGTGTATTCCAGCTGCATGAGCTATATTATATGCCTATATAGCCTATATTCACTTGATCGGTTACCACCATGCAACTGCGAGATGACTGAATGAATTTAGACTAATTTTATTGTATAAAATGGAGGCAAATCTTGACTCTTATTTACAATTAAAAAATAAAAACTTTACAAAGAATTATACAGGTTTACACATACAACATCAAAATTTCGCCATAAAATGCAACCTTCTTGGGTATATATCGAGAGATTTTGAAAGGAAAGGTGCTTTATTTTTTACCCGCTTTACTTAAATTGCCAATGTCTACAACAGGTTTTGGCTGATTCTACATAATTATAGAAAGCGGTTTATATCTCGGAAACTGTTCATCATATAACTTCAAATCTGCTGCATTTGAAACAACACAATGTTGGCACAAAAATGGTGCCTTACTTTTTTTCTAATTTCGACTTAGATTTTGTTTAATGTATAAAGCCCACCGCAGACTGGGCGATTTAATAAGTCGGCGACTGATTGCAAGAGAGTCTCCGTCGTCGACTGTTTTGCCGCGGACGGTGCGACATTTCAAGGCGATTTTTCAAAAATCAGCTGACAAAATTATTGCTCCACGTGATTTGACACGTGTAACCAGAGTCTGTTCATGTGATTATATCTCAGTCACTGATTGGGTGACACGGCTTGCGCTGAAATTTTAAATCGCCTGCTTGCCGCACACGGAGCGATCAGTCGGACACAGCCTGCGGCTGATCGCAAGAAATCAAACACGTTTGATTCCTTGCGATCAGATGCCGACTGTGTCGCGTCGCGTGTCGTTGTCTAGTTTTCTTCTAAGACACACAGAACAGCCAAACACAAGGAGTAAGATGACTTGCGTTTACTCAGTGCAAGCCGACATTACAAC